>PITA01032297.1:0-14102 GCA_004023965.1 Spilogale gracilis
ATGATGTCCCCCACCTGTCCTTGTTCCATTATCTCCACCATGATGTCCCCCACCTGTCCTGGTTCCATTATCTCCACCACGATGTCCTCCATCAGTCTCATGTGCGCCATCTCCACCATGATGTCCCCCACCTGTCCTAGTTCCACCATCTCCACCATGATGTCCCCTACCTGTCCTAGTTCCACCATCTCCACCATGATGTCCCCCATATGTCCCATGTCCACCATCTCCACCACAATGTCCCCACTTGTCCTTGTTCCACTATCTCCACCACGATGGCCAACACCTGTCCCATGTGCACCTTCTCCACCACGATGGCCACCTCTACCATTTCTACCACTGCCATCACTGCCACCTCAGTCATCAGCACCAGTTATTTGCTAGTGGTAGGGACATCCATTTATGTCCAGTTACTATTGATGATCTGGTTAAAGAGAACATTCTGGCGGGTTCCTCTGTGGGAATGTCTAAAGCTGGTCGCATGAGTCTGGTGCCTCCCATACTCATGGTGATCAACATTCCATGCTACCGTGGAGTACTCAGAGACACCTACTGCATGGCTATCTCCTCACTGCCCCAAGTAAATCTCTAACAGTGGGCCCACGGGCCAGGTGCCAAATATGATGTGTGGAGTGTGTTGGGGATGAGGAGGGGCACGCATGGGAAGCGGGTCCATCCAATTACCCTGTTGAGATGACATTAGATAGGGAAGTAATATTTATTGAAACTCCTACTATCTACTAGGAACTAAGATGAGTATTTCACCATTATCAACTCATTTGATCCTCTTTCTGAACAGCTGTTTGAAGATTTTATTTATTTATTTATTTATTTATTTATTTGGGTGGGGAGGGACAGAAGGAGAGGCAGAAAGAATCTCGAGCAGACTCCCTGCTGAGCTAGGAACCCAATGTGGGGTTTGATCTCATGGCCCTGAGATCACAACCTGAGCTGAAATCAAGAGTTAGATGCTTAACCAACTGAGCCACCAAGATGCCCTAGAATGTCCTTCTGTTTAAAGCTGGGATCAAGTCCTGCATCGGGCTCCTTGCTCAGCAGGGAGCCTGCTTCTCCCTCTGTTTCTGCCTGCTGCTCCCCCTGCTTGTGTTCTCTCTCTCTCTCTCTCTCTCTCTCTCTCTGACAAATAAGTAAAATCTTTAAAAATAATAATAATAAAATACAGAAAATAAAATAAAGCTGACTCATATCCCATTGTATGGATAGAACATTTTGCTTCTCCATTCATCAGTGGACCCTTGGGTTGCTTTGGGCTATGGTGAATAAAACTGCTACACACCCGGGTGTGAGGTATTTTTTAGATGCAGAGACCAGGGCTCAGAGAAGCTGTATTACTTGCCCAAAGTCATCCAGCTCATCTGTGAGGGTGTGAATGTCAAGGCAGGCCTGGCTGTCACCAAAGCCCATCCTCTCTCTGGGACACTGTGGCCCCCTCAATACTGCAGGGGTTCATACCGTGGTCATATGTGGGACTTCCTCCAGTGGACAACTTCATCCCACCTGTGAAACCGGCCCTCGTGTCCCCCTGCGCCTGGTCAGTGGTGCCACCTTCCCTCTCCTCTGGACCCCATCTGTCTCCCTCAGCAGGGGAGGCCTGCCTCTCTCTGGAGTTCCTGGTGGCTCATCGTCAGTGCTTCTGACCATCACTCCAGGACAGCTGGCGTGAGTCCCTCTTGGCCCCTAATGTTCTCCCCCTGCCTCAGATGTCTCTGAAACCAATATAGCAATTCTGATTTTCCTGGAAAGTCAGGAATCAGGTTGGGTTTTGTTATATTTATGAATCTTTTGGCAGCTGGGAGGCCACGGGTAGACCTGGGGTCCCAGAAGCAGATGCTTCCCTATGCAGTTTTTAGTAGATTCCCTGCACTATGGCAGCTGCTGTCACTGGGACCAGAATTGTGGGGGGAGTCTCTAGAAACAACCTGGGCGGGCAGAGACGCCCTCATCTTTATCTGAGCCTCTTTTTTCACATGTGGGGAAACAGGGGAGGCTGGGAAAGGCCAAAGGAACCAGACATCTCGATTTCAGCCTCCAAGACCTGTCTTGGACTTCTGAGCCACAGAATTATAAGACTACAGATCTGTGTGATGTTAAGGCCCTCATTTTGCAGGAATCTGTTACAGGAAACTAACACAGCCCCCAAGACCACATAGTGAGTCAGAGACGGAGCCCTGCCTGGGAGCGGACCCTCGGTTCTGAGCACCGGGACATAGAGTGAGTGTGCGCGTAAGCCTCCGGAACCGGGTCCTTGGGGAGGCGACACAAGTATTGGTCTACAACTGATAATAATAACAGTTGGTGTTCATTACAGGCTTTCTGTGTGCTGTAGACAGAAAGCCTGTAATGGGAAGGTGGCACCACTGACTAGTGCTGAGCTAGGAATATTATTGTCCATATTTTATACAGGGAACAACTGAAGCACAGAGAGGTTAGGTGATCTCCCCAGGCTCACACAGCTAGTATCTAGAAGAATGGGATTCAAATGCTGGGGTTTCTAAACGCAAAGCCTGAGTTCTCAGGCACTGTGCCCCATCCCCGTCTGGTGACTGGTGAGCACCGTGAGGACTCAGCAGCAGCCTGAGCTAGATCTTTGCTTTTCACTAGTTTGCTGTGTGGCTTTAGACAAGTCATTCGACCTCTCTGAGCCCTAGCTTCCTATCTGAAAATGAAGAAGGATAAACTAGATCACCCTATAAGCTGAGCTTGAGTTTTCTGGAGTGTTCCCTCCCAAAGAGCAGAGCTTTTTCTCCAGATCACTGCCATGTCCTTCACACTTGGAGCTCAACTTGTTTTCATATGTGTTTAGTCTGCTCTGGATTCAGGCCAGGCTCCGAATCTGGAAAGCTCACTAAGTTTGGTTCTGAGCCCAAAGCAGAGGCTCTGGACCCGAGAGGACTGGCTTGCCACTAAGGGACCCTGATTTCTGATATGAGAGTTGAGAAGCTGCCTGGTGACTGGTGACAAAGATCCTTGAGCCAGTCTCTCTGGGTCACACCTCCACTCTGGCTGGTGCCCCGGGCGAGTTATACTAACCTGTCTGTGCCTTGGTTTTGTCACCTGTGAAATGGGGAGATGTCACCTGTGAAATGGGGAGGCTGGAAACATCCTCCTTGGACGCCACCAACAGGCCTGGAGCTCTGCCATCGGCTGGGGTAGCCGCTGGCCACGAGCTGACAAGGTCGTATGCATCCAGTCTGGACCGAGTTGCACTGCACGTGTCCAATACGCCCCAGACTTCGAGGACTCGGTGTGTACAATGGGAAAAGGTCTCATGAATGACTTTTCCCTTGATGACAAGTTGAAAAAAAATAAGCTTCTAGACCTGCTGGTTTCAATAAAATACTAAAATTAATTTCATCTGTTTATTTGTGGCTCGCTTTGCCTTTCCCCTGGGTGGGGCTGCTCTGTGATGCTTAGCTCAGGGCCTGGAACATGGTCAGACACTCAATTTATGAGCCATGGGAGCAGCCTGCTCAAGGCAGGGAGCAGGGACAATCCCCGATCAAATAAACAGGAGCCTGATTTGTACCGTTAGTGCTTATTACCCTTAAAGGCAATGGAGGGATTTGCTTTGACGTCATAAAATCTGATGGCCGGACACCATTTTGGAGGCTACTGAACCCCAGCTCCTGCGGGCTTGCGGGCCACCGTTGGCCTGTGGATGCTTCGCCTTGACCTCTGCCTTCTCCCCGTTGGTGTGTCCCAATTGTCCCTCTTTCTAAGGACATCAGTCCTACTGGTTTGGGGCCCGCCTTTGTGCCCGTATCCTAACTAGTTACATCTGCCATGACATTTGTCTTAATTATGTTTATGACTTTCTGTGTCTTATTTAGTCTTGGCATCTCAAGGTCCCTCCCAGGGTTCGCCACTTCCTAGAGACAGTAATCAACCAGCTTGAAAGCACATCTTTGCTAAGCAATCCTACCAGCCCTAGTCTGCATCCCTGCCCACCTTTTTTGGTCAGACTCTTGCAGTTGGGAACACTCTCTCCTGCCCTGAATAACACCAGGACCAGGGACTAGACACTAGGGGACACCCGACCCACCAGCCCACAGCCTGCCCAAATTATTCAAATGAGTCAACCCCAAACTTGCCCAAACTTGTCCAGCCTGCTTACCCTGCCCCTTCCTCCTGCAAAAACTACAATAAAGATTCTTGACGGCACTTTTCCATTGCTCCCTTTGTCCCTTGACCATCGTTGGCTCCTCCTTGCATGGCATTGCATGGCGAACACACTTCCTATTTCTAGAGATCTGTGAGTGCAAAACTTCTTCCTTCATGAAGTCATTTCTCTGTCTGCATGTCATACCATACCTGATTAAAACACATCCCAGCTACATCTAAAACAAATCTATGACCAAATAAGGTCATAACCTGAAGTTCGGGGGGGTTAGGACTTCTACATATGATTTTTGGGGAGACATAATTTAACCCGTAGCATCCCTCTCCCATCACTCCTGGCTTGAGAGTCTGCAAGAGCTCCTCAAGTCAGGATCCCAGCCAGAGAGCATGGCAGATCCAAGCCCACCCAAACCCGATTATTCAAAGGGAATCTAACAAAGGGGCTATTTACAAAGGTTTGGACTGACCTTCAGAAGTCAGCAAAGTCAGTGCAGTCCCCAGAGCTCTACACTGGGGAAAGGCAGCCTTCCCTAAAGGTATAAAGGGAGTGGGCAGTTATCCAAACCTGGAGAAGCAGGAAGACAGAGCTGTGGCTAATGGAGATGTGTGCCCTGTTTGTCGTGGGTCGTATTAATAAAGGTAAGGTCAGGGAGGGGGAACATAATACTTACACATTGTACCAACACAAAAGAGCACACAGAAGAAAACGAAGAAGAAAAAACTCTATGCCATTCTGGAAAAGGTCAACCATAGAGACAGTAAAAAGGTTAGAGTTTCCCAGGGAGGGGATTCAGGAGGGAGGGAAGAGGAATAAACAGGTGGAGCACAGGACATTTTTAGAACAATAAAATTACCTGTATGATACCACGATAGTGGCTATACAACATTATCCATCTGTCCAAACCCATCTGTACATCACAAAGAAGGAAACCTAGTGTAAATTGTGGACTTTTGTTAATAATAATGTAATACTATCAATGTTAGCTCCTCAATTGTTAACAAATGGACCGCAGTAATGCAAGGTGTCAGCCATAGGGGAACAGAGGGGGAGGGGGCGCACGGGCACTCTCTGTATTGTCTGCTTAATTATCCGGAGACCTAAAACTGCTCTAAAAAATAGTCTATTCAGTAGGAGAAGGAAAGGAAATGGGAAGTAGGGTAAGTCAGGGAGGGAGACGAAACATGAGAGACTTTGGACTCAGAAACAAACTGAGGGTCTTGGAGGGGAAGGAGTAGAGGGATGGGAGAGCCTGGTGGTGGGTATTGAGGGCACCTATTGCATGGAGCATTGGGTGTGGGGCATAAACAATGAATCTTGGAACACTGAAAAAATAAATAAAATTAAAAAATAAAATAAAATAAAAATTGAACTACCATAAAAAATAGTCTATTATTTTTTAAAATAGAATAAAAACACTCATTCACCCAGGGAAAATCACCAGTGCCACTTGGGTGCCTCCCCTTTCCAGTCATTCTTCTCTGGGGCTCGGTTCTTTCTTCTGACCTCCTGGGGGACTCCCCGAAATCTTCCCCAGATTCCACACCCCTGCACTGGCTGGGAGCATCCTTACTCTCCTCACCACCTCCTCCCTGTGCTCCCTGCTCCGGTCCCCACCAACGAACACTAAAGCCGAGATTTTCCCATCATCTAGCAGATCCTATGACCTGCAATGCTCACCCTGTGTCCCATCAAGGGGGTCCGGCCAGTGTAGGCTGCCCGTCCCTGTTGTGTGGTTCCTGCCACGTGACTGTCCAGGGGGCCGAAGACCCATAAACCACCATCTTATAATTTTATGGGCTGACAATGGTCCTTCTCTTGCAAATGCTCCTTTATGTCAGCATTTCCCTTCTAAGCTCCTTTATGTCAGCATTTCCCTGATCACCGGGGGTGACAGGCGAGGAAACCAAAGCCCAGCAAAGCTAGTGACCCGTCCAAATCAAGGAGGTGACAGCAGAAGCAGGATGTCCTGACCCTTAGCTCTAAGCTCCCAGCCCCTCAGCTTGACCATGAGCAACTTTCATTTCCAAAGCAGATAATTCCTTAGGATGGTGATGCTTAAAACGGATATCTCATTGGTGTCTTATGAAAAAGCGAGGCTATTCTAATAATGGAGGTGGGGGGTTCTTAAGATGAAGAGGCAGAAGAAAGGGACATAGTCTCGCACCTCCTTATTTAAAAGACAGCTGCTGGCGGGTAAGACCTGTGCCATGGGACTCTACCCCAGAGACTCTTGCCAGGAGCTGGGGGCTTCAGGCCCTCTCATCCTGTGACCCCATGAGGAGGCTGGATCGGGAGGGTGCAGAATCAGCCAAAATCAGAGATAGAAGAAGTCTTCACTCTATCTAGCCCAGGGGCCAAAAACTGGAAGCCAGTAGGAGGGATACAACCACCAACACGTTTTAGGGAGCTCAGCGAGAGCGGAGCTCTAAGCTGTTTTTCAAGTGCATGTGCTCTCATTTCTGTTGCCACCCCCCTTCTCCCATGACTCCCACCTGTGGCCCCAAAGGGCATCTGAGGTGATCTAGGGCAACTGAGGGAGGGACGAGACTCGCAGGTCTCACTGCTAGCTATGGATGGAGCCCGGACGAGGTCCCCGATTCCTGCCTCTTTGGTTTGGGTTCACCTCTGAGAATCTTCCCTTTAATCCCGAGGGGCCCGCAGCACCCTCGAGGTCCTGACCTGTGCCCTTGGCACTTGTCCCATAACCAGCCCCCAGGATGGGGGAGATGGGGCCCTAGGGGCTCCCTGATCAGCAGCCTCTGAAGCTCAGGGGCAGGGCTGCGAGCCAGCAGTGAAAGCATGGTGCCCATCTATGTGGATCTTTGGACACTTGGGATTTGACTGGCTATGCTGAAATCCAGTGGGATCTGTGAGGCTGTGCCCGTAGCTGGGCTATTCATCTTCATTTCTATGATTTGCATAAAGAGAAAAAAGTCATTACTGTGTGCGGGGAGGAAACTGTACTTTGAGCTTCTTTATGTGACATCCTTTAAGGTCAAAGGGCAGATGGTATGGCCTGTATTGCACTGAGGGGACCTGGGGACCCAGGAACGTTCCGGGGTGTATCTGCCATCAGACAGCTCATTGGAAGCAAAGCCAAGGTCATGGAGACCTCGCAGTGGCCTGCTCAGCCCCCTCCCTAAACTCTGCCCCATGCCCCGGCAGTCCCTGTGTACTGTGTCACCACAGCCATCCCGCCCCCCCGCCCCCCGCCTGGGCCGAGAGGACCAAGCCAGACACAGCCTTCTCCTGGGACCCAGAAACGGGGACCAACAGAGCCCAGTCTCTCCGGGCCTCAGCTGGTCTCCTGAATGGAGCAGCACGGTTTTGCCATGTGGGTGAGAACGTAGAGAAAGTCCATGAGCATGTGAAGAGGGGAATGAAGAAGTGTGAGAGGCAGAGCTGAGAGCACGGGAGAGGCTCTGTGCTCCCCGTGGCCTCCCAGGAAGTCTCACCCACACGACGCCCTGGGGCCTGATGGTTCGGGTCGAGGCTTCCAACGACACCCCACATCCTTATGAGAAACCCTTCTGTTTGCTTCTGCCAGATGAAGCTAGTTTCTGGTTCAGTGGGGTGAACTGAGATCTGTGGCCTGTGGTGACCCGAATTCTGCCCACCAGTCACCCACCATGGCCCCTTACTGGGCGCACCCAGGACTCCCAGATGGCCGCCCCTTCATCTTGCCCGCAGCGCCCCAGGAGAGGGGCAGGCACAGCCGGCTCCCTCACTCCTTCACGCGGAGAGCCTGGGGCTCAGGGGGCTATGGGGTCTGACCAGGATCACACAGATCTGGACAAGGAACCCATAGAACCTTCCTGCCAGGCCTCTGCCTCTGCTGGAGGATGTTCTGGGTGCCGTTGCTGATTACAGCAGGAGAGGGGTATTCACTGAGAACAAGAGCCAAGGCCAGTGGTCACGGCCTGTGCCTAGTGGCCTTTTGACAGAGACCTTGGGGGTATGCATTTGTCTGTTCATACACGCACAGCCCCACAGAGCCCCTTCCACACTGGGCGGGCCCCAGGGCCTGGGGACACAGCAGCTGATCTCTGGGAGCTTGCATTTCTGCTGGGACACAGGTACCTTGTGGACAAGGTAGGGCGGCCTCAGTGAGGCACATAAATTCCACCAAGATGAGTGGGGGTGGCGCAGATCTGCCCAGGCAGGGTGGTCAGGGAAGGCTTCTCGGAGGTGGGGACATCTGACTGGGGGCCTGAGGAAGACTGCGTGGCTGCCCACTTGAGGAGGAAATGTCCTAGTGAGAGAGGGCACCGTAAGTTCAGGGGTCCTTGTTGGACACGGCGTGTTCCTGGGAACAGAGGGAGGTCCCTGTGGCCGGGGCGGAGGGTGGGGTGGGCAGGGATAGACAGGGAAGTAGGGGAGAGCTTGTGGGACATGAGACAGAGTTTTCCTAAATGCAGGGGAAGCCATCAGACGGTTTCCAAACACACCATATACTCTCTCAGCCTCTGGGGATTGAAGGACGAAGAAGACACATTCTGTGTCCTCCAAAGAGGCTTGCAGACCCGGGAACTGGCCATGTCATGCTGTCGTCATAGAGATAGTACAGGATCCAAGGAGGTCACTCAGGAAAGGCTCCCCACCCGGCCTCGGCGGCCCGGACAGTGGGAGGCGAAGCAGGAACCAGGAACGTAAAGAAGTGAAGGTGGGGATGGGGAGGGTCCAGGCACCTGTAACAGACTGGGCGGACTGAGGGCAGGAGCGCAGGACGGCTCCCCAGGACTGCAGCCACGCGCCCGGGGCAGACACAGGGTCCCACAAAGACGCCCGATCCAGGTCCTCGTCACAAAAGCCACGGACGCACGCGGGGCTCCTGCTCCCTGGTCATCGCCATCGCCAGCCCCGGGGTGACCAGGTCCGCCCTGCCCTTCCTTCCAAACCACACGGAATACCGCAGGATTCTGGGAGAGCAGAGACCGGACGGCCACCACTGCGGGGCCTCACGCTCCGTCGCCCGGCAACCTGTCAGCCTCAGCTCTCCCGAGTCAGATCCCCGGCTGCGTCCCCCCGGGCTGCCCTGTCCACCGGCCCACGTCGCCCAGCGACAAGGCTGTCCTTCGAGTTAACTGACAGCATGGCACCAGCAATGTGACATTTTCAGAGAGATCCTGTGTTTGGGCGGAGTTGCCGGACTCGGCCAGGCTCCCATGGGAGCCAACAAGACAAGACGAGGTTGCCTTCGGTCACGTCTGTGGCTCGCTGGCCACCAGTGACTCCAGCGCCTGGGGCCCCCCAAAGCTGACGCTCGTCCCGGACACCGGTAATGATGGGAAAGGTGACACCCCGTGACTCCACGCTAGTTAAGAGACGAGTTAAAAACGCAACAGCCTGTGCACACGGCATGGGTACCGGCCTGTCAAAGTCACGAGAGAGGCCACTTGCAAGAGCAGGTGACACCTCAGTCCCCCTCCCCCGGCAACATGATTTTCTTAGCCTTATAAACACACCCAAAGCATCCACCGAGCAGTCAGACTAAAGCTATAGGATGTCGTCGTTTTGCCTGCCAAATAAAAAACGTGTTTCAAGATACTAACACACCACAGTGGGAAAGAGGGCGAGACAGGTCTTCCCCATTTATCAATGTCGCCATCTGCCCGCGGTGCAATTAGGAAAACACATTTCTAGAGGTTTAAAATAACCATCGACTCTCACTCCACATGTCCACTTTAAAGAATTCACCCCGGAGAAATAAAGGAGGCACCCCCAAGCTTTTGGCGTATGGGATGTTTGGTTAAGCATTGTTTGTGCACAAAAAAATAAAGGGAAACAACGTACATTTCTAACCACAGGAGACGGGTTCAACGAAGAGATCCATAAAATGACGCATTACGTGGCCATGAAAGGTTACGTTTCCAAAGAACTGTGATGACAGGAAATTCTCCCAGCTCAATAGGAGAAAGAAAATCACATCAGTAGTAAGATCTACAATATCAGAGCAATTTGTTTAAAAAATATATATGCACATAAGAATAAAACCAGAGTAAAATACAGCAAAGCTTTAATAGCCTTGGGATTCTGGATGGTTTCCGTTTCCTTCACGATACCTTCTCTATATTTCCCAGCTATGCAAGGAGACTGTTATTTTGTAATTGGGAAAATAAAACTGCTTTGATTTCTAAAGGAAAAGAAATCGAGTCACCTTGGAGTCAGCTGGGAGAAAGGACCCATGTTACCTCCAGCAAGCACTACGTTTTGTCCCTTTGGCTGAAATATTGTTAGCGTCGTTGGTACGATAGGACGTCCGCACTCGTCTGACTAAGCCAGGCCCTCACTGTGTTAGACACGATAAAAGGAAGTGGGGTTACTGGCAAGTGGGGGGCAGCTCCCCCAGTGAGCAGTTAGTCGGGCCCGGAAGGAGGGGTTAGTCATGGAACTCATCCAGGCCCTTGCTGCCGGGACAACTCTTCTTAGAGGGGTTCGGGAACCCGCAGGGGCTGAGTCCTCAAGGGCTTGGATGCCCCAGGCACTAGTGGACCTTCTCTAGGACGCTTACAGACCCAGAGCAGGACCTGTGGCCCCCAGTCCCCCCCTCTCCTCCCCCAGCCCTTCCCTCCCCATAGCTACATGTGTCAAGGTCTTGGGGTGGAAGATGAGATCAGATCTCCTCAGCGGTACTGTGGGCTGTGACCTGCAGGCCACATGCATCGTGGTTAGAGAGGGAAGGGAAGCAAGGTGCCCGGGCAGTTGGGCCTCCCACTCTGGGACGCGCTCTCGGGCGTGGTGAGGGCTGTCACCTGGGTCATCTGCTTGCTCCGTGCACCTCCGAAGCCGAGCACAGAGAGAACCCCCCCACCTGTCGCTGTGGTTTCTCAAACCCAGTGGCTTCTCCTTCTTGTAGCTCCCGGAGCGACACTGGGGACAGGTGACATGTCCCGTGAGCCCAGAGTTCCAAATGGTTTGGGCGCCTTTTCCCACCTTGCTGCACAGAGACACGGCCCCCTAGATTCCAGCAGGGGGCTTTCTGGAGAGAGCTGCCCCCCCCCCCCGCCTCAACTTTCCAATCCTTAATATGATGAGAATATTCCCTTCCCTTGAGACCAGACAATTGTAGAGTTAGCAGGAGCCTTGAAATCCTCCTACCACACTCCTTTGCTCGCAAAACAAAACAAAACAAAACAAATCTGAGATGTTTCTCTTCTGAACCAAGACAAGACCTTGGCTTCCTAGAGATGAACTAAAAGGCCCTCCTGCCTCAGCCTCTAAGCAGTTCTCGCAAGCCCCTTGAGGGGGTGCGGATTAAAAATGCAGACCTAGGGCCTCACCCCCAGGCACCCATTCAGTAGGCCTGGGGGCACAAGAATCCGCATTTCAACACTTCCTGTGTGTCTGCATTCCCATCCACCTCCCTGGGCTGCCTTAAGGAGACCCCACTCTACGCCAGCAGGGAAAGGCTTCAAAGCCCAAGGGTATTACCCCTGCTGCTTCCCATCTGCCCAGACACTCCCCAGCCACTCACTCTCGGTCCCAAGGTTCACCTGAGTAATTTCCAAGGACCCTTGCTTCCAAGTCTGTAGTCCTTTGTGCTTAAAGAGGGATGGTCACTGTTCAAATGGCCTGGGATCCACTATCTCACGGGAGAACCACCAGCCCAGCTAAAGGGTCTGGGGCAGGAAGGAGGTCCACCAGCTGTGACCCAGGGCAATCAGAGATTGGGAGGGGACAGTGTTGGGGATAGCCTTCCCCTCCCTCCTGATCTATGCCCATCAAAAAAAATTAGGTGTAGGGTCAGACACTCCCGAGTGCAAACTCATCCCAGCTGTCTCGGCCAGCTCATCTCTGACTCCATGACTCCATGACCCTGTGCAAACCACTGCACTTCTTTGCACTTTGTTGATTAAATGGTGGTTTAAGGTACCTGCCAGGCACAGTTGTATTAAAGGGGGTGGCACCTATATACTATGAGTGACATCCGCCACAAGGTGGGCCACCAGGTAAAATACAGGATGGCATTTATACATGCTGAATTTCAGAAAACAGCAAATAATTTTGTGTTTAAGTATATCCCAAATATTGCATGGGACATACTTATGCTAAAATATGATTTGTCGTTTATCTGAAGTTCAGAGTTAACTAGGCATCCCGGAGGATTTCCTGGTTTGTTTTCTTATTTTAGGTTTGTTGGCTTTGTTTTCCTTTGCTAAGTTGGCTGATGGGCATCCCAGCAGACTTCCCTCACCCTCTTCCTTCAGCCCCAACCCCACTGGGGCAGATCCCCCTGAGTCCCCAGACCCAGGCCCTGCTTAACCCCCAAAGGAGCCTGGATGGAGGGGATCCCTCACCTCCATGGTGTTCCTTCCTCCTCACCGTGGTGTGCTCGGTGACAGAGTGCTCCCAGCAGCACGGTGAGTGTACAGGAGGCTTGCCTGGCAGGCAAAGGCATCTCTGCAACGGTCAGAGTCAGTCAAGGTCACTCGCTCGCTCTGCTCTGCTCTGCTCTGCTTCTCTGGGGGAGGAGGGAACGGGGAGGCGAGGGGCAGGATCCCTTTGCTTCTGCCTTTGAATCCCCTCTCCTGGGAGAGGCAGGGCACTTGCTAAAATACCCTGGAGCTTGGGCCCCGTGGAGCCCAATCTTCCTTGGCAGGAAGTAGGCAGCTGCATGGTGTGGGGGGAGCTGGAAACCTTGAGGTCCCCTGTGTCCCCCAGCTGTTGTTAGCCCTCTGTGCAGTCACCCCTCCAGGCCTCCAGTTAAAACAGGATGGTAACAATGGCACTAACACTGAGATAGTCTTGCTATGTTTCAGACGCTGTTCCAAGAACTTCATAAATAATAGTTTTTTAATCCTCCCAATAACCCTAGGAGGTGGGCACTAGCATCTCTCCATTTCACGGGTGAGGAAATGGGGGTGCAGAAGGATCCCACAGCTAGCAAGAGGTCGAGGCAGCATCTGAACCAAGCGTAGGCCCTCAGCCACTTTGCCCAGAGCCTCTGTGAAGATAGAAGGAGCACAAGGCAGGAGGAGGAGGGAAGGGAGGACGGGTGTCGGGCAAGTACCTAGGCTGTGCTAAGCATCACCGCACCCCAGACGGGGCGGATCGCATTCAGACCTCACTGCAAACAAGGTGTGGGATACTGTTCCGCATGCTGAAGTCAGAGGCAGGGAAACCGAGGCTCAGAGAGGAAGGTGAGTGGAAATCAGAACTCGGCTGTCTCACATCAAGACCCATGTTCGTCCCCTCGCCATCCACCTGGCTCTGGTTCACGGTTCTCTGGGCACTGCTTTGGCCACACACCTGGCAGCCTGCAGTGAGACTACAGCTGCTCTTGGCACACGCCCCCCAGCTCTCCCTGGGTGCCCAAAGCCCATGCTCCCTTCTCGATGCCTCCGTCTCTCCCCACTGAACCAGACCAACCCTCAGCCAGGGCCTGGACACTGGTCCTTACTCTGAGCCTGTCCATCATTTCCTCCGGCCACACATCCCCACCGGGTGTCCCTTTTCTTCCCTATATCACAGGCCGTAGGAGGAATAACATCCTACAGTCTCACCGTTCTGTACGTTCACCCACATTAGCTGGTTTTCATCCCGACAGCCACCAGGTCAAATGGACCCCCGGCATTATCCATGTCCTAATTTCACAGAGGAGGAAGATGGGGCTCCGAAAAGTGAAAGGTCCTGGCCAGACTCACCCAGTCATTCCACCAGGACTCAAACCTCTGTCTTCTGGGCTCTACAACCAGGACTGTGTAGGGATCTCAGAGGTCAACCAAAGCACTTTAGAGACGGGGAGTCTGAAACCCAGACAGGACACGTGGCCTGTTCAAGGTCATAGCCATCGGTCCGTGGCAGAACTGAAAATGAACTCTCTCCAGCTTCCAAGCCTACACCACCTTGCCCTCATGCGATGACACCTGGAACCAATGATAGCAACTCAACTAACCACAGAGGTCAGTGATGCCTACTCCACCAAAACTCAAAGGCAAGAGTGATCAGAACCAAGGCATAC
>PITA01032298.1:0-14091 GCA_004023965.1 Spilogale gracilis
ACCACCTTACACCAGTCAGAATGGCCAAAATTAACAAGACAGAAAACAACAAGTGTTGGAGAGGCTGCGGAGAAAGGGGAACCCTCTTACACTGTTGGTGGGAATGTAAACTGGTGCAGCCGCTTTGGAAAACAGTGTGGAGATTCCTTAAAAAATTAAAAATAGAGCTACCCTATGACCCTGCAATTGCACTACTGGGTATTTACCCCAAAGATACAGATATGGTGAAAATAAGGGCCATATGTACCCCAATGTTCATTGCAGCAGTGGCCACCATCGCCAAACTGTGGAAAGAGCTGAGATGCCCTTCAACAGATGAATGGATAAAGAAGATGTGGTACATATATACAATGGAATATTATGTCTCCATCAGAAAGGATGAATACCCAGCTTTTGTAGCAACATGGACAGGATTGGAGGAGATTATGTTGAGTGAAATAAGCCAAGAAGAGAAAGTCAAGTATCGCATGGTTTCACTTACTTGCGGTGCATGAGGGGTAACCTGGAGGACAGTGGGAGAAGGAAAGTAAATGGGAACTAGGGTAATCTAGGGAGGGACACGAAACAACAGAGACTTTGGACACAGAAACAAACTGAGGGAATGGAGGGAGGGGGGTGGAGGGATGGGAGAGCCTGGTGGTGGGTACTGGGGACACCTAAAGCGTGAAGCACTGGGTGTGGGGAATGGGGAATGAATCTTGGAACACTGGAAAAAAAATTTTTTTAGTAACAATAAAATAAATAAATAAATAAATAAATAAATAAATAAATAATTTTTTAAAAAAGGACAATGCTGCAGTGAATAACTTCATATATGTCATTTTTTCCTTGATTAGGGATCAAAGGATTATTGGGACTCGGGGCACTAAAGGGAGTGAGTTGGAAAGATAGAAAGTGAGATGTCAGAAAATAGAATGATAGAATTATGATCATGAAGTTTTTGATAATGATAAGGTCTAGAGCATGACTATGGGTGAGTGACTGAGGTATGGTAAGGACAACGTTATTTGGGTGGAGGAATTCAAAAAACTGAGAGACTATGGTGTTGGAAGGATCACCTACAATATTTATTAAAATCACCAAGAATTAAGACTAAAGAGAGAGATTACCAGATTGTAGCTAATATCACTGAAGAACAAGAGCAAATGACCTAAGTGTCAATGAATGACAGCAAAAATGAACATTATTAGCTGAACTAATCTGTTAATAAGGGCCTTAAAGCTGGGGAATTTTAGTGAGTGGGGTGAGAAAAGTCTGAAAGTGACAATGAGAGCAAAGAGAAGGCCTACCCTACCTGAGAGGCCCAGGTATATGTGGAGAGAAACAGTCACTACGGGTATGATGGTTGCAGGGGAATCAGCCAGGTTTCTAGAGCACTGAGGTGAATGAAATGCTGAGAGAAGAGGTTAAGGATAAAGGGAATTTGGTTGGTGGTGGCCGAATTCTGGAGGGCCCAGTGAAAGGGTTCCATTTAAGTACACAGCGTTCACAAGTAGGACTTTTGCCTGAAGTAAATCGTCTAGTGATTTCCTTAAGAAAGGGTGTGGGTGGCTCAGTCATTAAGCGTCTGCCTTCAGCTCAGGTCATGATCTGGGAGTACCAGGATCTAGCCCCGCATCAGGCTCCTTGCTTAGGGGGAAGCCTGCTTCTCCTTCTCTCATTCCCCCTGCTTGTGTTCCCTCTCTAGTTGTATATCTCTCTGTCAAATAAATAAATAAAATATTAAAAAAAAAAGAAAAAAAAAGAAAAGGAAGGCCAATAGGAACAATGTTACCTGGGTTTTTGCATATTAAAAAATCTTTGTCTCTACTGTTTATACTTGAAAGACAGTTTGGCTAGACATCAAGTCTTTTTGTCCACCCTCTATATTTGAGTATCTTATATATGTTGCTTGGCTGTCTTCTTATAATGAACAGTACTGTATAGAAATGTAAGACCCACCTGATAGTTTCCTTTCATAAGTGACTTGATTATTTGCAACCTTCCTCAAAGGATTATTTTTTTCTCTTGGTAGTCAGCAGCTATTCTAGGTAAGATGTCCTTGGATCATAATACAGTTTTTCAATAGAAGAGTTGTCTTTTAATTGAGCAAAATTAATTGTATCTTTAAATATTTATTTTCTTCCATTATGTTAAGTCTTTTTCTAGAGGGGGGAACACAAACTAAAAGTTTTGTAAAATCCCTTTTGCCTAATTTCTATATCTATTATTTTGTTTCTAATTTTTTGACTCTGTCATTTTGAGTGTTACTCTCATTTCTTTCCTTTATATTAAGTTTCTTTTCCCTCTTACTTTCCTTCTAATTTTGTCTTTATTTCTTTGAAGGTTTTGTTTTTTTCTACTGCCTCTCTTCTGAATTATTCTATCTCAGGGTACACTATAATCTTCCTTGAAATCCTGCATTTCTGCTTTATGTTTTTGTTTGTTTTCTTTTCATAAAGATGGTTGATTCATTTATTTGTCTTTTATTTAACAGATTTATTTATTTGTTTGTTGCTTTATTTATTTATTTTAGACAGAGAGAAAAGGAGTGCATGAGTAGGGGGAGGAGCAGAGAGGGAGAGAATCTCAAACAGACTCCCAGATGAGCAAGAACCCAACACAGGGCTCAAGTCCCATGACCCTGAGATGATGACCTGAGCTGAAATCAAGAGTTGGTCACTTCACCAACTGAGCCATCCAGGCAACCCAGGGAAAGATGGTTTTCAAAAAAATTTATGTCATAGCAACATTTTACTGGTAAAGTGTGCTTCCCATGTTAAGTTTTGCTCCTTTCCCCCCAGATTTTTGTATAGTTTCTTTATGTTGGTTCTGTGTTACTTCCTTTCTTATTTTGATTCGGTGAATGACATGCGTTTTCCTAGACTAGTGATCTGTAAATGTTTCCAGCAGAGGTGTGGGTAAGGGTGGGGAGGAGCTCATTTTCACTGGGTATGGGCTCTCTTCTCTTCTGCTGCATGGACAGATTGCTCCCTGCAAGTATGGCTTATCTGTGTGATTTTTTTTTATTATTATTATTTTAGGAGAAGAAGGGCAGAGGGAGAAAGAAGATCCTGAAGCAGACTCTTCACTAAGTGCAGAAGCTGATACAGGGCTGAATCCCAGCATGGCTTGTCCCAGGTTCCACAACCCCTTTTCAAAACAAAGGATAAAATGTCTTCAACTCAGGGTATGTTCACTATCCTTAAATGTTACGCTTTTGCTAGCAGTGTCTAGCTGGGTCTTCTTGCTGTTGAGATCCATCCCTGTGTTTTTTTTTTCTGTCTACTTTCTCCCATAATACCTACTTAACTTCAGCTGCTTTTGGCAACTCCTATACATGTTTTAGAATCTGGGCAGGATACTAGTGTCCTAGTTTGCAAAAGAAAAAAAAAACCAGTTTGTGGATTTGGGGGGAGGGGGGTGTAGGTTGTGTTTATAATCTTTGTAGCTCTTAAATGATTTCCAAAGATAGAGAAAACACTAATATAGCTAGTCATGCTCATACCAAAAGTTCTAATTCCTTAGAATGATGATGTCCACATTGTATGGATAATCAGAAACTCATGTGTGTGACCAGAATTATCTCCTAATGATATTCAAAATTAGGGATTTTTAGGATAGCATTGAAAGAGTCCTTTGAAATTAGTCATCTGTTAATAAAATGTGCAATAGCCTACCAAAACTAGTGATGACTCATGTCTCTTGGCCAAGCTTTACTAAAACCTCAGAATTATGATATGCTGGAAATTTCAAGACCCTAAAAGACAGACTAATTAAGGGTTTATATTCCTATTATTCATTTACCCTGTATAAAATACCATCCTAAGCAGTCTTCAGTTATTTCCTATACTACCTCCAGTTTGTTTCAAGGTCATATTCTACAATTATCTGAATTGTTTGGGAACTGAGTTGGCATTACTGGCACTGAATTGGGGACAGAAGTCCACTCCTTGCCGCCAAAAGTGTCGGCTGGTCAGGCAAGATTTATTTCACATGGGGATGATGTCAAAGCATTTCTGGTCCTGAAGATATTTACCTAAAACATAAACCCACTGATTAACTTTTATTATGACAATGATAATATAGTTAGGTATGAGACTGAACAATTCCTGAGATGTCTGGACTATTCAAGCAGCATACAGTTTTGTTTTGTTTTGTTTTGTTTTTAATATTTTATTTATTTGACAGAGAAACACAGCCAGAGAGGGAACACAAGCAGGGAGAACGAGAGAGGGAGAAGCAGGCTTCCCGCCGAGCAGGGAGCCCGATCTGGGACTCGATCCCAGGTCTCCAGGATCATGACCCGAGCCGAAGGCAGTCGCCCAACCAACTGAGCCACCCAGGCACCCCAAGCAGCATACAGTTTTATTCCAAATTTTTGTTACTGATTGTTGCCATGAGCCTGGACTGCAGTAGTTTCAGGAAAGAGAGCCATGTAGACAGAAATCCAGGACAATTTTGTGATTCATAGGCCACTTCTTGAATTCTAATTAAAGTGTGTCTTTTCTGATAGTACAGCTTCTTTCCAGGTCTGTGAAATTAAATTCTTCTCATCACCAAGCTGCACAGATAGAAGATTTACTTGGTAATTCAAATACATCTCGAGGTTTACATGCCAAAAGCAGCTGCAAAAATGTAAAATATTGTTCATATTCATCAAAACATGTCTTTGGAAATCTGGACTTTATGCCGACCAAAACAGTACAGCAACTCCTCCAAAACTGTAATTCCATTAAGCCCAGTTGCCATGAGCTCAATTCACACGCCTGAGCTCTTCACTTTATGACACAAAAGCCCTTCTTTTCCCCTCTGGTTTCAAGCTCAGTGTCTTCAGGTGTTTCATTAGATCAGCAAGAAAGCACAATCTCTTGGGCCTGGCATGTTAAGTTGGGCCACTGAGAGCCCTTTCAATTCCCCAAAGTCCTTGACCTCAAAACATCTCTTTAACTAGTTCCCATAATTTAGTCTGACTGCATTAAAAAAACCCCGACTGTACACACTGCTTGGCCTTTGTTCAACCTGCTGATGGTTAAGGGCACAGGCATAAGGTACGCTGACAACAGGGACAACCTCCATTCTTAACGGGGAAAAGAATCTTAGGCAGCTCAGGTCATAAATGGGCCTGATGAAGGATGCAAGGAGCATAAGACTTCTCCTTTGTCTTGAATGAGTACTGAAGCATTCCCTCCCTCCCCACTTTGTGGCAGATGCCCCACCTAGACTAAACACATATCCTTATGCCAAACTTCCCAAATTCCTGGCGAGCAGAGAGAGCCCTTTTCAAGAGCCCTTTCTGCCTTCTAGCTATCCTGGGTCAATTAGGTCACCTCTTGGATGCTGCTTCATAACATTCCATTCCATGCATTTGAAAGGTGGGCTGTGCATCTTAAAGTAAAATAAATGTTTTCATTGTTAAGTGTGTGTACATCACAGTGGCTTTCAAACTGTTTTTTGACATCTGGAAATTCGATATGTAAAGGAAATAAAGAACAGCTAACTGTATGAAAGGGGAGCAGGGAATAAACATGCATTCCCCTTGTCTTAAGGCCTGTATGAAGCCCCTTTCAAGGCATAGTTAATTTTTGTGAATAGTTCATAAATATATGAAAAGGAGATATATTCTTATTCTCTCTCACATCTACTTATATATTTTATAAACATATAAAATCTACCTTATTAATTATGTTACTTAGGGCTTTTCTATCCTTACTTATTTTTATGACTTGCTCTGTTCTGCATGAGAGGTAAATTTATCAGGTTTCTTGTTGATTTCTTCTTGAAACTGCTGTAGTTTTTTCTTTATAAATTTAAATGCTATGCAATTTTGGTATACAGATATTTGTAAGTGTGAGATCTTAATTTTGCATCTCATGCTTTCTTGTTATAAACCACCTTTGTCTCATTTAATACTTTTCCCCTAATTAAGCTTTGTTTGAGATAAAATTTTGATACTGACTTCATTTGCTCAGCATACTTTCATCTCTCCTTTATTTTCATTCTAAAGCATTTTGCTTTCATTATCTTATATATAAAGCATATAGTTGGATTTGCTTTAATAGTCCATCTGAGAAAAATTTTCCTCTAATTGGTAAATTTAATCTTTTTTATATTTTTTGAAATGCCCATATACTCTTTGGTATGCATGTTTTTTAATTTGGAAGACATGTATTTCTGGTCCAGTGGGTATCTTAATAACTCAATGGAAGTGACATGTTTCAATGTTACTTAATGTTAAGTTCTGACCAATAATGGGTAAGTGTAGTGATGTATACAAGTTCTGCAGATTTTTTTTTTTAAGATTTTCCATTTATTTTAGAGAGACAGAGAGAAAGAGTGAGTGAGGAGAGCAGACAGGGAGAGAATTTCAAGCAGACTCCTTGTTCAGTATGTAGTCTGACGCAGGGCTTAATCACAAGACTGATGAGATCATGACCTGAGCTGAAACCAAGAGTAAGAGGCTTAACCAACTGAGCTACCCAGGTGCCTCTGCAAGTGTTCTTAAATAAGAGGGGTGTGCCCTTTTCTGCCCCTATCTTTTTTCTGCTGTTTGGAAATAAGGATGTGCTGGCTGAAGCTTGGGCAGCCATTATGGATCATAAGGTAGAAACTGCACATTCAAGATGGTAAAGCTATACGATAAAGAGAGCCTGTGTCTGCGTTGACCAGAGAGCCACCATATCAACCTTGAACTGTCTATGCTTACATAAGAGAAATCATTTTACTTTGTGTAAGCTCCTGCTATTTTGAATTTTTAACTGCTACAGAAACCAAGCCTTCCATTAAAATACATTGTTTAGGATAATTTTCTGGTGGCCAGTGATAGCAATCCATTAAAAATCTAAGCAAAATGGGAGAATTCTTTTAAGAATACAAGGATTTGTCACAGAGCCTGTGGGTAGGAATGAAGGAAGCCTCAGGAATAGATTGGAATCTGGGACTGTGGGAAATCCATGAAGTCCTCTCATTGTGTCTCACCTCTCCTCTTCTCTCTTACCATAGATTATTATACCTGCTAGTGAGAAGCAATAAATATGTTTAACAGATGGCAATTTTGGTGTCTGTGAGATAATATGGATCTGCAGCCAATTACCAAACTTTTTTTTTGTATATGTAGCTTGTTAAAGCGACTTTTTTTTTAAAAGATTTTATTTATTTATTTATTTATTTATTTATTTATTTATTTATTTATTTGACAGAAATAAAGTGAGAGAGGGAACACAAGCACGGGGAGTGAGAGAGGGAGAAGCAGGCTTCCCACTGAGCAGGGAGCCCTAAAGTGACTCTTCTGAAGAAAAACATACTTTTTAGAGTCTAAGCTCTTCCATTAACCTTTTTCTCTCAGCTTTCCAATTTTTTTGCTGTTTATTCCAACATCAGAAAAGAGGCCTGAAATGCAGAGTTGTCCATAACTTATCTAATAAAAGATACTTCAGAGACAGTTCTGTTTTCATACAGGAGTTGCAAAAGCAAATTTTTATGGGAAGACAAACACTGGCTCAGAACTAATTATTTTGCTAGACAAGGAAATGATAGATTTTGGGGGCTTATTTTTCCTTGTAATGAGGTTTTTTTCTTCTTATTTTGTTTTGTTTGCTTGGTTTTTTTTTGTTGTTGTTGTTGCATTTTACATTGTTATTATTTACTCTCTGGGTTCCTGCTTTTACCTAGTTTTTTGCCTTTGAGTATTTCTTACATTCTTGTTTGCTTGTTGAAATGTTTGCTAAGATGTTTTATATATTTTACCTACACTTTGAGTTTTTTTTGGTGGGACAATCAGCCATTCTCTAGTCTATCATAGACTGGATATGCTTTTTAGAGTTTTAACTTCATTTGTTTACAAGATATTATCCTGTATTCTGAAGACGTAGGCCCTAACTTTGGTAACCCAAGTTCCCCATCTGTAAAGAGGAAGACTAAATACCCTTCTATCTATGTCCGGTTGTTCTCTGTAAAAACTCATGAGATAATTAGTGTGAAGTCAGTTTGAAACTGGAAAGTACCTTGTAAATTTTCTAGACTTTATAAACAAAGAGGCAAACAAGCAATAAAAATCATAATAAAAAATCATAACTAAGGATAAAAACCCTAGAATGACTTGTTCAATTTAAAATTTCTGATATTTGTAAATATCTCCTTCATTTTCTGGCATCGGGTATGTATGGGAAAGTCTTAAGATTTCTTTAAAAAATACAGTATTATTGGGGCACCTGGGTGGCTCAGTGGTTAAGCCTCTGCCTTCAGCTCAGGTCATGATCCCAGAGTCATGGGACTGAGCCCCGCATCGGGCTGCCTGCTCAGTGGGAAGCCTGCTTCTCCCTCTCTTGCTCCCCCTGCTTGTGTTCCCTCTCCGGCTGTGTTTTTCTCTGTCAAATAAATAAAATTTAAAAAAATACAATATTATTTACATGTTGTATTTGTATAATTAATTATTTGTATACATTAATTGTATGATTTATTTTTTAATGAAAGAAAAAAAGGCAAATTTAAGCACACCACAAAATCTATCATGATGTCTTTAAAGTTTGTGAAGGGTCTGTCCCTTCAATATATGGGTGAGCAGTCTAACCTAAGATGCTTACAACATAAGCATACTTATATACTTTGCAGGCTGAGATTCTGAGTGTCTCACACTTCGTAATGTATTTTGGTCTTTGTGCTGTAAGGACAATGAAATGTTATTATAGCTAACTACTGATATCACTCTTCTCATTCCCAAACTGTGCTCATAGGTTAAGTATGTGAGAGGAAACACCTCTAAGTATATTCCAAAGAGCCTCCATGTCTTAACTCCTATGTAGACCATATCATAGGGACTGTCCTCTAAACACTTTTTTTTTTTAAGATTTAAGTCATTTATTTGACACATACAGAGAGAGAAAGCACAAGCAGGGAGAGTGGCAGGTAGATGGAGAGGGAGAAGCAGGCTTCCCACTGAGCAGAGAGCCAAATGCACTGCCTGACCCCAGGACCCCGGGATCATGACCTGAGCTGAAGGCAGTTGCTTAACCAACTGAGCCACCCAGGTGCCCATCCTCTAAGCATTTATATACCAAGACAGTACATCTGCATGTATGTCATTTACTTATCCGTATATATTAAGCCAGTCAGATCTTATGCTTGTTCTCAAGAAGCTCATAGTTATTATCAATTATCATTCTATGTGATAAGTGCTAAAAAGAGACACGATCCTATGGGAGCACAATTAAGTGCACATAACCCATATTGCGGGGGGGGGGGGCGCTGGGTGGCAAGCAACAGAGAAGAGTTCACAACAGAATTGATGTTTAGTCTGAATAATGAAGGATAAGCAGGAATTAGGCAAAAGAAAAGGAGGAGGGTCAGGACTTAAGATAAAGGAGTAGCATATGTAAACATGACATGTATGAGAGAGTACCAAAAGATTGGAGAACCCAAGTAGTTTGCTGTATGCTGAGTTTACTTATTCCACCTAGTTACTATTATGCCTGTGTCCCTTGCTATGTTCCAGTTCTTGGGGTGCAGATTGTGTCTAATGGTTTCTTCGTCCCCATATAGGCACAGAGATGGAACACAGTAAATGATGACTAATAGTATTCATTCAGGACATGACATGAATGACAGGGCTAAGGGACAATAGTTAGGAGTCCAGTAACAGAGGAAGGTTATTACCTAGTGAGAGTGAATAGGAAATGGGATATATTTAAGAATTACCTGGGAATTAGAATGGATAAGACTTGCTATATTGGCAATGGAGTATAAGAGAGTAAATAATGACTTTCCAGGTTTCTGTTTGGATTATAGATGGAAGTAACAGGAATAATGTTATTAATAACAACAGTTGATATTCATTAGGCAATCCGGTGCACTGTTTTACATGTGTTAGACCATTTAATCTATCAGCGACTCAGCGAGGTAGATATGCTTATTTTTCCTACTTACCGATGAGAAAATCGGGGCTATTAGAGGTCTACTTGCCCAAAGTCACCCAGCTAGTGATAGCGATTTCAATCCCAGGAATTCTGACATCCTCTTCTTCACTGCCTCTAACAAATGTGATCAATATTTAGAATGATGGTCCTATTCAATGTCTGCCACATAAACTGCATGTCTTTTACTAAACACAGAGACACATTGCCTCTTTTTGATCCGATTTTGGGAGCTCGGTTCTGTATTTTTCACTTTTCCTACCCGGAGAACCTAAAGTGGGGTGGCTGGACGTCTGATTAAAAACGCTGACACAAAAGATGAGGGAAGGCAGGTACAGAAAGGACATTCTCGAATGCTCCAGCCGCTGCTCAAATGATGGAATCTGGTTCTATCACGCTTCCTCTGCTTCCATTCCCAGGCGCGCGCGCGCGCGCGGACACACACACACACACACACATACACACACATACAGGCACACGTCGTAAGATATATATGGACTCCAAGTTTCAGTTTGGTTCTAGTAGTCCTCAACTCACATGGAAGGTTCATTTTCCGGCTCCTGGACAGTCCAACACGAAGTTAACTCAAGACCGCCTGTCGTGCCCAGGGAAACACCGCTCAGCTAGGCGAGTGCTCGTTCGTTCCCAGGGTAACGGCCCGCGGAGGCACCTGGGGCACGCACGGTACCTGCGAAGAGGCCCGCCTGGCGCCAGGGGGCGCGGGAGTGCATCGGCTCCTCCCGCCCCACGCCGGCCCCACGCCGGCCCCACGCCAGCCCCACGCCAGCCCCGCCCCCTACCCGCCCCCGGCCCCGCCTTCTCTCCATTGGGCCGGGCCGCTCCCGGCTCCCGGCCCCGCTCCCGGCGCAGGCGCAATTCCGCGTTCTCGGCGGCTCCCAGCGCAGTGCGCCCACCGCGGCTGAGTGTAGCGGCGTCCACCGGCCTTCGTCTTCCTCTTTTCACTGCTTCAGGGCTCGTTCTGTACAACGCTGAGAGCGCCCCTGTTCGCTGGCAGTGGGCCGCGGTGATTTCGTCAGGTGAGTGCAGCCGCTGGAAGGAGAGGCCCGAGGCGCGGAGCACCGCCCCCCCTGGGCGCCCGCGCGCCTGCCTCTCTCCCGCGAGCCGGTCTGGAGGGGCGGCCGTGGCAGGTGCAGGTGCGGGCGCAGCGTGCTGGAACCCGACCTAGCAGCCCCGACCTGGGAAGTGCGCTCCCCCCGCTGGACACGCGGGCTTTAGGAGCCCCTGCGGAGACGGCGGCGGCGGGAAGGCTCGGCGCGTCGGGGTGCCTGGGGCCGCTGGGGCGTCGGGCGGCGGCGGCGGCCGCTCCTCCCCCGCCCCCCCGACGCGGGCGCGTTACTCATTAACTGCGCGGTCCCGAGCGCCCGCGGCTGTGAACCCGAATCCCGGTTACCTGTCGGCGGGGCGCGCGCGTCTGGGAGCTGAGGGGCAAGCGGCCGCAGAGCGGAGGGGTGGTTCTAAGAGAGTTCCGGAGCAAGTGTGGAGCCCGGCGCAGCGCGGGACCTGGAGTGGGATGAAACAGTAGGCTTGGACCTGAAGTCTTAGTAAAGGACAGGAGAGGCTCCGTGCGGAGGCGTAGAGGTCACCGTCGGCAGGTTTCGGCGAAACTTGGGGCAGCAGAGCAAGCGTCCGGAGTCGCGCCTTAGGCGGCAGCGCATTTCGTCCTGAATTTTATTTCGGGGAGTTGAGACGGTCCGCACCGGCGTAATTGTAATTATATTGACCTTCCAGCGTTCACAACTCTCTCCGACCGCCCGGGGATCAGCCAGCTCTAATGGATTTCGGAAGTGATGATGTTAGGTGGAGTCTGCAGCACGTGAAGAGTTGCCAGTTGTTATGGGATTAAGAAAACAAATCTGTAATGGCTAAAGGGTAAGGTCTGGAAAATTAAGAATACCGAGTTAATACTGATCCCTAAGAAGCAATTTAGTTTCCTGGGAATACAGCATATTCCGAGGCTACCTCTTTCACACCCCTGTGTTTCCCTCCTCCCAATTCCTTCCTTTCAATGTAGAGAAAAAAGCCGCGTAATCTTTTGCCGTGGAATGATTACATAATTGGAGGAGACCGAAAAGCGGATTAAAACAAAACTGTTCTATTGTAAATCGATTGAAAGACCCAGTTTCTGTTCATTATCCTCATTATTTTGTTGTTCCTAGGGTTTCTTTAAGACAGTAAATGACAAATCAAGGAGAAAAGAGGCAGAATAGATTTGTAGACCGATCATGGTGAATATTTGATACTGTTAAATACTCCACCAGTTTTATGGGGGCTTGTTCTGTTAACATTTGTTATTTACTAGTCCTGTGCATATTGATGGAACTTTTCATGTTTGGACAGACATTGAATCCTGTCTGTGGCTTATGTAGTGTAATCCTAAAGCCCTTGTGGAATTTATAGAAGTTAGTTTAGCAGTTCTACAATTTTACTATTACAGTGTATTTCCTACTATATATATTTATAAACTTTTTAAAAAATATATATAGTTTGTACATTTATTAACCAAAGTGGACCCTTTAATGTAACTCCTCCTTGTGTGTTTCGCAAACAATTCAGCCGTGGTATTGAATACCTCTCCACTTTTCGTAGGATGGATATTTGCTGTTTGGCCACTTGTGGGTTTTCTAATTAGATACAGTTTTACTGGGGTGCCTGGGTGGCTCAGTGGGTTAAAGCCTCTGCCTTTGGCTCAGGTCATGATCTCAAGGACCTGGCATCGAGGCCTGAGTCAGGCTCTCTGCTCAGCAGGGAGCTTGTTTTCTCCGCTCTCTCTCTGCCTACTTGTGATCTCTCTCTCTGTCAAATAAATAAATAAAATCTTTTAAAAAAAGATATACTTACTTTTTGAATTAGTATAGTTATGCATAGCTTCCTTTAGTATTTTTTTCCTCTAGTTTTCTCTAAACCCTCAGGTCCCTACAATGTATTCAATGACATTCCACAGATAATTTTTACAATGGAAGCTTTCTTAGAAATCTAGGTCCCTCCCCATCAATTCTTAATATAGCAGAGGAGAAACTTGTAGGTGACAGTGGTTTTGCATGTATTATTATAGTTAGTGCACCTTTTATTTTCTTTCATGCTCAGGACTGACTGAATCAGTTAGTTTCCTAGTGATATGAAAAGTTATTAATCGGTTTTAAAGTCTCAGCTCTGTTACTGCACATGTGACCTTGAGTAAATCGTTTAACCTCTCAGAGCTTATTTTCTCCATTTGTAAGTGGATAGAGTCTTAGGTCAAACCATGTGACTGCCAGGTTTCGACTGTATTTAACATCATTCACACTAATATGAAAGTCACAATGGTGGAATGAGAAATGAGATACTTCATTGGGGGAAAGGAACAAATACTAGCTTGGTAGCAGGTCGTATACTATGTTGCTCTAGGTACTTTGACTCCTTTGGTCCTCAGGACTTCCCTGGGATGTAGGTGGTATAATCACATTTGCAGATCAGGAAATTGAAACTCAGGTAAAGTACCTTGCCTCTAGTAACTTAGTTGTCAGTGGTCATTTGGATGATTAATGGCAGAGCCAAGTCAGGATTGAAAACTGAGTGGTTGCCCAAAATAGAACTCCCCAAATGCTTGCTCCTTCCATTCCTTTCTACATCTTCTGTAGAAGACCTTTGTAATTCTAAGGGGACAGCAGATGAAAGGTGTTGTCATTTGTATTTCTGGTTAAAAAGCATCCAGTTTTCTGGTGATGGTGAGACCACTACTGCTGCTCTGTCTCTTGAGCTTACTACAGCTTACCACTTGGCAGGTTCTGCTCTAAGCACTATACCAGGTCATTGGTCAGTCACTGACAGTGACTTTGGAGTTAGCTAATGCTTTATCCCATTTTATAGCTGAGAAGATTGAGACACTGAGAGGTGATGTAGCTTGCTTTAAGATCACACAGCTAATTAAGCAACAGGACTAGATGAGAAAAGTCAGGCAGCTTGTCTTTAATGTCCATGCTCTTCACCAATACACTCTACAGCTTCATGTGTAGATTGTAATGTTGAGTTGTTTTTAATTAAGCTTTTATGAGATACTTAATATAATAAGTAATTCTTTATGTGTCACCAGAGATTTTTAAATCAAATATTCATTGAGCATCTACTCTGCAAGTCACAGTGGGGGGGGGGGTTTAAAAGAAAGTATTCATGGAGTCTGGAAGGCAGACCTTATAATCATTCCTGT
>PITA01032299.1:0-14093 GCA_004023965.1 Spilogale gracilis
CCTCTCTCCACCCACTTCCTTCTTTCTTTCCTCCCTCTCTCCCTCCCTCCCCCTCCCTTCCTCCCTTCTTCCCTCCCTCCCTTACTTTCTTCAGAGAGAAGGGGGAATGTGGGGCAGAGGGAGAGAGAGAGAATCTTAGGCAAACTCTTTGCTTAGTGAGTACCCTGAAATGGCCTGATCTCACGACCCTGAGATCATGACTTGAGTTGAAATGGAGTCCAACACTTAACAGACTGAGCCACCCAGGTGCCCCTATTTAGTTACTTTTCAGAATGTAAGGAACACTCACAAACCACCACCACCAGTGAAAGCTGGGCCAGGGCTACAGCCTCCACCCAAACATCTGGTTCCTCAACTCATGCATCTCTGGCTCCTCCCACCTGAGGCAAACCTATCCGGAGTCTTACAGTAATCATTTTCTTGCTTTGCTTTTTACATCGTTTCTGTTTCACCAATGTGTAGTCTTTAAAAACCTATTTTGATTTCAGTCATTTTAAGTTCTATAAAAATATCAAGATCTATATAATTTTAGGGGGTTACTTTTCAACTTAAGGTTAAAGTGCTCAGATTTATGCATGCCGTTGCAAGTTAATATACTTTATTCACTTCTATTGCTGATAATCTATCGTGCAACCGTTCCACACTTGGCTCATCCATTGTCACACTCATGAACATTTGGGTAGTTTCAAGTTTGTTTTGCTATGATGATCAGTCATAATATGAATGTTCTTGTATGTATCTTTTTCTTGTACATGCTCAGAAACTTCTTTTGGCTATACAATTAAGAGTGGAGTTGCTGGTTCATAGAATGTATACGTGGTTAATTCAGGAAATATTACCAAACTGTTACCCAGAGTGTTTGCATCGATTTAGTCCATTAATCCCAGTAGAAATATAATCCTGTGGACATGTGTCTTTTCCTACCCTTGATTTTGTCAGACTTCCAAATATTTTTGCCAGTTAAATAACTATAAACTGTGATTTTATTTATTTATTTATTTATTTATTTATTTATTTATTTATTTATTTATAAAAGATTTTATTTATTTGTTTGACAGAGAGAAACACAGCCAGAGAGGGAACACAAGCAGGGGGAATGAGAGATGGAGAAGCAGGCTTCCCGCCGAGCAGGGAGCCTGATGTGGGACTCGATCCCAGGTCTCCAGGATCAAGACCTGAGCCGAAGGCAGACACTTAATGACTGAGCCACCCACGTGCCTTTAGTTTTTATTTTTATTATCTTACAGTCTTGGCCATGTATTTCTTCTGTGAAATGTCTATTTGTGATTTGCTTATTTCTGTAATAGATTGAAGTTTTCCTATTGATTTGAAAGAGTCTGTGATTTTATATGTTAATCATTTGTTGGAGCTGAGCAATACTAATATGTTATCCCTATTTTAACTCTTTTCACTTTCCTTAAAGAATATTGTGAAAACTAAGCATTCTTTAATATATTCAAATCTATCAATCTCTCCATTTATTTAATTCTTTAAAATATCTCATAATAGAGTTTAAAAGTTTTCCTTGCAGAGTCTTGAATGTCTTTTGTTAGATACATTCTTAGATATTCCCTGATACTATTGTATATGATGTCTTCTTTTTTTTATTTTCTCATTGTTACCTAATGCATTATAGATAGAGAACTTACATCTAGCAACTTTGTTAAATTCTGCTGCTCTGGTAATTTATCTGGAGATTCTCTTAAGTTGCCTTTTGCAAATCCTTTTGAATCTAATTTATTTGTCTTGGTTTATTTTACTGCCAAAGACTTCCAGTGCAATCTGGAATATAACTGGTAATTATAATTATTGCAATTATAAAAATGACACATGATCATGTTTTCCCTAGATTTTAAAATAAAAATTCTTTATGAGCCAAAGAAGGTCCCATTTATTATTAACTATGAGAACTAGGAATAGTTGTTGAATTTTATCAAATTCTTTTCCTACATTTATTGAAGAATTATATGGCTTCTCCTATTCATTTCTTTTTTTTTTTTTTTAAGATTTTATTTATTTGACAGAGAGAAACACAGCCAGAGAGGGAACACAAGCAGGGGGAGTGAGAGAGGAAGAAGCAGGCTTCCCGCGGAGCAGGGAGCCTGATGTGGGACTCGATCCCGGGTCTCCTGGATCATGACCTGAGCCGAAGGCAGTGGCTCAACCAACTGAGCCACCCAGGCGCCCCTCATTTCATTTTTTAAAAAGATTTTATTTAGTTATTTGAGAGAGGAAAAGCATGAGCAGGGGGAGAGGGGCAGAAAGAGAAGGAGAAGGAGGAGCAGGGAGCCCGACCCAACCTGGGATTCTATCCCCGACTCCAAGATCATGACTGAACTGTAAAGGCCTCCTCAGCCAGAGTGACTCCATTTTGTCCAAACAGCCACTTTGTTTTTAACCAGGTAAAACTTGCTGACTCAGAAGGACACATATCTTCCAGAAACCGGTCAGTTCCTGGTATCAGAGCTCAGAAGAATGAGGGCAGGTCAAACCAGGTGGAGGAGCCCAATCAGTAAGAAACACATACGTAATGCCCTTAGCCTCCTGGATCCTGACCAATAGAAATAAAAATTAACTCAAGGACAGCTAGTCACTGCAGTCAGTTTATGGTTCATGGTTTTGCCCTATAAAAGCTAGCCTGTAAGACTGGGCGAGGTCGTTCTCCCCTTAGAGACAGCCCTGACCCGCCAGGGCCCTGAGTGGTCAGCTTGGTTCTCCACGCTTGGAGTGAAATAAAGCTTGCTTGACTTTTGCTTTGTGTCAGCCTTGTTCCTCTAGCCATGGACCCTATCAGAACCAAGACAGATGCTTAACCAATGGAGCCTATTCATTTCTTAATGTGGGGAATCATATTTCCTGATTTTCAAAAGTATTGAATCATCCTTGCATACCTGGAATAAAACTAATTCAGTCAAGGTACATTATCTTTTTGATGTTTTTAGATTAAATTTGATAATATTTTAAGTATGTTTGCATCCATAATCAAAAAGAGTAGCATGATTTTTCTCCTTCCCTGGAACATCTTTTTTTTTTTTTTTTTTGGTTCTAGTATTAGAGCTATGGCTTAGTATTGGGGTCTCATAAATAAGCTGCAGAATATGCCTCCTCTTTTTATTTTATGGAAATGTTTACATAAAATTAGGGTTGTTTGTTATGTTAAAGTTCAGAAAAATATCACCTGTAAAACTGTATTTTATTTGTGAGACAATTTTAAATCACAGCTTCAATTTCTTTAATAGTTACAGGACATCTGATGTTTTTGTTTCTTTGTAAGTTGTTTAGGAAGTTATTTTTATAAGGATTTATCCACTTTATATAAACTTGAGTTTTAAAAATTATTAGCAAATAGTTATTGGTAGTATTATTTTATCATTTAACCTTTCTGTCTGAAGTGGTTTTTTTTGTACATTTCCTTTTAATAGTATTTTTCATTTACGTTGTTTTCTCTTTGTTGGGGTGCAGGGGTTTCTCAAGGTCTTGGTTCTTATCTCTCAACATATCAACTTTTAACTTTGTTGATATGCTCTATTATGTCTTTATTTCCTATTTAACTAATTTCTTGTCCTACTTTCATCTCTTTTCTTCCATTCATTACTTTTTAGTTTACTCTTTTGTTCATTTATATGAAAGAAAATTAACTCAGTAATTTGAAACTTCCTTATTCTCCAATATAGTTATTTACAGAAATAAATTTATATGAAGAACTATTTTGGCTATATGCTACAGGTTTTGATTATCACTATCATATTATTAGGTGATATCAATTCATAATCTGTTATTAGGTCTTTTTATTATCATTCAGTTCTAAAGATTTGAAAATTTTGTTATGATTCCTTCTTTAATTTTTAAACATAGCAAAGTGCATTTTTTTATTTTTATTTATTTGTTTTTTAAAATTTTATTTATTTATCAGAGAATATGGGTGCATAAGTGGGGGAAGCAACAGGCTGAAGGAGAGGGAGAGGCAGGCTTCCTCCTGAGGAAGGAACCCAATGCAGGACTGGAACCCAGGACCCTGGGATCCTGACCTGAGCTGAAAAAAGATGCTTAACCAACTGACCTACCCAGGCATCCTAGCAAAGTGCATTTTTAGATTTTCAAATTATGGAACTTTATGTTTATTTTTATTAATATTTTTATTTAATATTTCAAAAATATTAATACTGAATGTATTTTAAAATATATCAGATTCTTATTTCTTTAAATATCCTTATTTCTCTTTTTTAAAGTTTTTTTAATAATTTTCTCTCCTTTAAAAATATATATCCTTATATTTCTCTGTGGTGTGTTTAGATGTAGTTTTTCTTTATTGCCTCTTTTTAGCCCTTTACGGTCTTTTCTATCTGAGGTATGCATCCTTTTTCAATGTCAGAAAATACTCCCCCACTATTAAAATATTTTGTTTTGTTTTGTTTTTCTATTTACGTTCATCCCTCTTTATGGAATTTCTTTCTAGCATAAATACCAAGACTTTAACTTCTTTCCTCCATTTCTCTTAGCTTTTCTTTTATTTTTTCTATTAGTAATTCTTCATTTTGAGAGATTTCCGTAGTCTGGTCTTCCAAATCTCAAATTCCTTTCTTAGCTGCATTCCTTCCACTATGCAATCTTTGGGTTTATTTAACAATATTTACATATTTTATGCTGAATCTTCTGTTTTTCATTTTTTTTTGCTTTTTATATTTCTGTTTTATATGGCTGTTTCCCCTTATCTCTTTTAAGAAAAATCATACAAAACTTGGAACTAAGGCATAGTTCAGTATTATACTGGCACATAGTGTGGTCACAGTCAGGGATTATCTAATTTTCTAGGAGATTGTGCTTTTTCACTTACTAGTTACAACTGATTAAGGTTCACACTGTGTGAGCTACAGATCAGCTTGAGATGATTGATAAATACAAGCTAGTTCTGTCTGATAGAAAAGGATAACCTGAAAGGCTACAGTTCTTTCCCCTTTTCTCTGTAAGCCCAATTTTCAATCTGATTTAGCAATCATATTTCATCAATCTTTCGTCCACTAACTATATATAGCCGAACTCTGAAATTCTCATGTGAACCAATTTCATCATTCTGCTGGCTTTACTGAACTAAATAAATATGAATTAAAATATATGTTCACTATAATTTATATGAGAGCTCTATTATTAATTTTTTTGAAAATTATTCTTTGCAACCTCTTTTCAATGTCTTTTAGACTAATTTTAATTGCCTGGTTCTTCTCTTCTAATTATTCTACTTTTGGTGCACACAATAATCCAAGATATATTTTGTTGTTATACTGGAATTTATAATAAAAACATATATACTTGGTCTTTTTCCTTTTTTCTGTCACAGAGTTCCAAATCTCTTGGAATTTTTGAAGAATTGAGAGCGAAAGATGTGTCTTGTGTTATATGAATGAGATGACTTTTGTAAAACACCTAGAATGGGTACTGGTTGCCAGGGGAGCCAACTATGTTATTAGAGGCTTGGAACTTTCAGTCCTACCCTTGACCTCCCAGGAGGGAAGTGGTATTGGAGATTGAGTTCAATCACCAGTGGCCAATGATTTAATCCCCTATGCTTATATACTGAAGCTTTCATAAATCCCAAAAAGGCAGGGTTTAGAGAGCTTCTGGGTTGGTGAACCCATGGAGTTTGGGGGAGAGTCGTACATCTGAAGCGGGTTAGGAAGCAATGTGTCCCTTCCCACACACCTTGTCCTATACATCTCTTCCACCTGGCTGTTTCTGAGTCATATTTTTTTTATAATAAACTGGCATTCTAGTAATAAGATATTTCACTGAGTTTTGTGAGCCACTCTAATTCTTTCTAATTCAACCCGAAGGAGTGATTTTGGGAACGACTGATTTGCGGCCAATGGGTAGAAGCACAGGTGACAAACCTGGACTTGTGATTGGCCTCTGAAGTATGGCAACAGTCTTTTAGCACCCAGCCCTCAGTCTGTAGAATCTGATGCTGTCTCAGGTAGATGGTGTCAGGATTGAGCTGAATTATAGTACACCCAGCTGGTGTTCAGAGAATTGCTTGTGGGTGTGGGAAACACACACCTACAGACACATGCATCAGAATTGGCGCTAGAACCCTGACTTGTGAAATGGCAGGGTGTCCATCAAGCATTTTGTTTTGGCATGTGTGTCTTTCGCTGCTAGTGATAGTGATTGTCAGGCAATGAGTGCTTGAAGGGGCTAGACCAGGGTACTAGTGATTTTTGTGTTTGGGTGTAGGGGCATGGATCTAGACTTCCTAACGGTTTACTATCTTGGAAGGAACAAGAATCAGTACCAGAACCACCACGTGGCTTCTTGCTGCCCCACTGCCTTCATGGGCAGATATGCCCGAGAAATCCCAGGTCCTCTGGGTCCTGGGACTTGGTCTCTTTGTCATGGTTCTACGTTGCCTCTGCTGATCCCCGGTGAGGCCTCCACTGTGCCCAGCTGTTCCCCTTGTTGGGGCAGCTGTCCCATAACTCTGACTGTAGGGGTGAGGGCACTGCTCTCCACTTGTCTACTTTGCCCCCAAGGTGGCACAGTCTCTGGTCTTAATGCTGCAACCACAACTCGAGCATCTGAATGGTCACCCCTGCAAAGTAAGATTAAAATAAATAAAATAAATAAAATAAAATAAAATAAAATAAAATAAAATATAAAATAAAATAAAATAAATAAAATAATAAAATAAAATAAAATAAATAAAATAAAATAAAATAAAATAAAATAAAATAATAAAATAAAAAAATAAAATAAAATAAAAAACAAATAAAAAATACCTGGAACCTCTGAATGTGACCTCATTTAGAAAAAAGGTCTCTGCAAACACCATCAAGGATCTTAAGGTGACATCACCCTGCATTACGCAGGCGGGCCATATATCCAATGACAAGTGTTCCCGCAAGCAACAGAGGAGAATATCCAGACACCGTGGAGGGCCGTGAAAATGAAAGGGAGTGGAGGCATGCAGACACGGTCCAGGGGACGCCCGGAGCCACGCTGGAGACGTAAGGAAGGCTTCTCCCTGAATCTTTGGAACAAGCACCTTGCTTTCCCAGTCTGCCCTTGAACTGTGAAAGAACGAATTCCCGAGCTTTCAGGCCACCAAGCCTGTGCAGTTTGCTCTAGCAGCCCTAGGAACTACTTCAGATACCCAGACCAGGCTGTAAACTTACAGGGTCTTTACTAAAAATGTGGGGATAACAGAAGGGAAAAAACCCAGAGAAGGATTACAACTACCCTTAGGTCCAGAGGCACTCCTCCTTCCCTGTGGGGCGCCTCCGGGCTAGCTCCTCACCGGAGGGCTTCCGCCCAGCCCAGACAGAGGACGAAGGTCTTTTCCTCACAGCTTCTAAGGCCAGCAGCTGAAATTCTCCCTAGCTGCAGGATTCAGTTTTCTCTCCTTTCATGAGAAGTCACTCCCACCTGCAGCCTCTGAACTCAAAGCCATGGATCCTCAGATTCCCCAGCAGCGCGCGTTCCAAAGCCTGGGTTTTCAGCTTTGTCCAGGAGGGCTGCTCCAAATCCAGGACGGTGATTTTGGGTGTGTTTTGAAGTTTGGGGGGAAAAAATCTCAGAATCTGTATCACTGGGAGCCATCTTGTAACGTTAAGTTCATTTAAAAATATGAAGCTAGGGGCTTACGGGCTCCTGGATGACTCAGTCAGATAAGCATCTGACTTCGGCTCAGGACTTCGGATGGAGCCCTGTGCCAGGCTTCCTGATCAGGGGGGAGTCCGCTTGTCCTACCCTCTGTCCCTCTGCCCCCCCTGCACTTGGGCACTCTCTCTCTCTCATAAATAAATAAAATCTTTAAAAAATGTCTAAGCTTGGGTTGTTTGTAAGGATAAAAGCTCTTCACGAAATTAGTTTTAGTAATAATTACAACTATGTGAGATCAGTGCATACAGATGGACACTGGGAGGGAATCCAAAAACTGCTAGCAGTTTTGTTAGGGTGGTAAGATTATATTAGGGTTACAGGTGGAGATATAGAGGAGATTTTTGCTCTTTACAATATGCTTTTCAACATTTCTTTTAGAGTGCATAATGCTATCTTTATAGCAAATAAGGATAGTTCTAAAATTTTGATGCTCTAGAAAATATATTCCTTTGCTTATTTCCTTATCTCTTTGGGGGAAAAATGATACCAATTGCTAGGGAAAAAATTGTCTGCTGAAAGAAACTCTTATGATGTTTGTACATTTGAAATAGTTGCAGATCTATTTGGGAGGTAACACATTTCCTCTCTTACTAATATGGAGAAGACATTTTCCTCTGTGTTACTAAAGAATATTGTCATGAGGTATCAGTCAGATTCCTAGAGTGGGCGAGGAGAGAGAGAGAAAACCGGACCAAGAAAGGCAGGAAGATGGAGTCCTTCAAGGAGAGCAGAGGACCCAGAAGGAACATCAAGGCTGCCCCTTAATTAGCTCCAGCCCCAGCGGGGCCAACCCAGGGGACAGCTGCTAGCACAAACCTGCAAGTCTAGTAAGTAGCTTCTGGGTGAGTCTGAGCAGCCCACCCAGATGGCTCTTCCCCTCTGGGATGCACTTCTGCAACTCCACGTGTTTGTGTCTGAGGGGTTCTGTAAGGCTTACCCCAAACGACAGCTTCTCTATAAAATCTTTATTGATCATTCCTCCCTCACCAGGCTTTTAGTTTACAAGTTCCTTAAATCATTTATTCTATTCTACCCTCTGCTTGCCTTATATCTTGCTTTAGCTTTGTTCCTTTCCAACCTTCCATGTGTCCCCTATGCATTGCAAGATTCTTAAGGGCAGCGAATGTGTGTGGCTTTAGGATTTACGTTGTGTCTTTCATATTGTCAAGAAAAATATATTTCTGTAAACTAATTTTTTGTTATTCTGTAAACTGATTACCCAGTGGTAAAATGAAGGTTAAGATCGTGACAGTAACAGAAATCAATGAAAAGAACATCAGATTACAGTTCTTTATTCATTTTTTCAAAGGCTTATTTTAGTATATATATTTAAAAATTAGATATAGTTTTTAAAACCTGTATTTTTTATTAATAAAAACGCCAGAAGATTGAAAGTTCGACTACTCCACATTATCCGTGCTTATGGCCCAAACCTGGCTGTCTACACCACCTTGCTCTGTTCCCATCCTCATCTCGGGCGGGTTGTGTTGCAACGACAGGGAAAACGAGGGTGCGGGGGATGATCAGCCCAAGTCTCAACACTCTCACACTGTGCGGGACATTGACCCTGCCTGCGGTCCCTTTAGCCGTGCAGGGCCCACGGCTGTTATTTCGGGGACGGTGATGACTGACGTTGAGTGTTGCTGTCTCAGTGCCAGACACCGTTTTCAATGCTCTGTGTGTTTTCATGGGTCGGACTTTAATAACCGTACGAGGGAACTCAGCCATAAGGAAGTTAAATACACAGGAACTGTGGAAACCCAGATCTAAGCCCATTAAGGTTCATGCAGAACCCACACTCTTCGGCACTAGGCCCTATTGCTTTTCATGTCTTGCCTCTTTTAAAACATGTTTGAGGGGTGCCTGGGTGGCTCAGTCAGTGGGGAGTCGGCTTCAGCTCAGGTCATGCTCTCAGGGTTCTGGGATTGAGCCCCACATCAGGCTCCCTGCTCGGTGAGGAGCCTGCTTCCCCCTCTGCTGCTCCCCCTGCTTGGGCTGGATGGCTCCTTCTCTCTCTGACAAATGAATGAACAAAATCTTAAAAAAACAAACAAACATGTTTTGAGGGATATAATTATGTATTTAATTATAAAAGGCAATGATAAAAATGTGGAAGTAGTTGCTGTATTAAAATCTGGAAACAAGGTTGTGTTTTCTCAAGGGCCTTTTCTGAGAAGCCCAGGGCTCTCTGGGAAAGCTCTGTGGAGGGCAGGATGAGGAGAGCGTACCTGGAGCCGGCTCCCCCACTCTGGGCCAGCTGTGTGGCCGTGAGAAAGGCCCTTAACCTCTCTGAGCTTTATCTTCTCTACCTGTAAACAAGATGCTTATAAAGATTAAATGATTTAATGTGTACGGTATGTAGCGGAGGGCCGAGCATGAGAGTGTTAGAAGTGTTGATGTTTTTGGAGCTCACTGAACTACACTGTGTCCCAGGCATGCTGCTGGTCTCTGGGGATAGAAAACCTCCATGTCACGTCATTCTAACAGATCTTAACAGAAAGCGGCTGGGAGGACTTGAAGAAAGTATACCTGACTTGGTCTGAGTGAAAAGAGAAGTACTTGACTGTCCTTATTCCTAGACAGTTTTTATCCATGAGCTGTAACTATATATCTCACTCTGTTTTTCTTCATTCCTAAGCCACAGGGCCAGAGATTTCAAAATTAGAGATTTACTTATTTGGCTCAAACCTTGCCATTTTGTCTTGGGCTTCTGTGAAACGGCCAATGTGGGGTTTGCGTCAGTTTCCTAACGACATTTTGGCGGCATCTTGCATGACAAAATGAAGGTGGTTGGTCACACCCAGAGATCTGACTCGGTAGGGACGGATGGGGGCTGGAGATACTCAGCTAGTTCTGAGGCTGGGCGGCGGGCACGTCCCACGAGAGGCACGGCCGCAAGAGAAGGGGCGATGGGAAACTGTCCTTCCCACGGTCTGCCCGCCGTAGCCGGGCCATCCTTTCTTTAGGGGGCTTCCCTATTCCTGCCGGGACGCCCCCCTTGCAGGATGGAGGACCAGGGTACCCAGGCCCGCATCTGTCTGCAGCCTGCCCACTCCTTCCCGCCTTCCCCGCACCCTCCACCGCATGCCCGTCCCAAGCCGTGTGGCGAGTGAGAGGCCTGTTCAGTCCCCGTTAGTGGATCCACTTGCTTCCTTCCGTTTCCCCAAGCTCATGACGTCTCTTTCATCAGTTCAATTTCAGCAATTAATGTACCTCTGTATACATACATGATTGTTTGTTTCTAATCTAAGTGACATGTTTGCCGCCGTCCTTCCCTCTCTTGGCGCACATTCGTCTTTCTGTTTTGTCCTGCTTCCTTATAAACAGTCCCTCAATCAGGTTCTAGTTTCAAGAGACAGGAATTAACGCAGCAAACTGAAAGCTGAAAGGGACAAGGTAGCAACGCTGGGAAGCCCATGGCACCAAAGGGAGTGCCAGACAACGGTCCCGGAAATGAGAAGAACCAGGGAAATCCTGGGGCCTGATGCTCACTTCCCCAGCGAGGCCCCTCTAACCTTACGTTTAGAAGACTCACCAGGCAGAGCAGCTCCACGGTTGGGTAATTCAGTGGCTCACCGTGGTCATCAGAGAACCGTGCTGCCATCTCAGCATTTCATTCGACTGGCCTATTGTGCTTAGCATAATTCTCTCTAGTCTACCCATAGGATTCCATTCATATGTGGAATTTAAGAAACAAAACAAATGAGCACACGGGAAAAACAGAGTGAGAGAGAGAGAGAGAGAGAGAGAGAGTTAGCTAGAGAACACACTGCTGGGTACCGGAGGAGAGGGTCTGGGGCATGGGTTGGATATGTGATGGGGATTACGGATGGCCCTTCTGATGAGCCCAGGGTGGTGCATGGAGGTGTTGGGTCACTGTACTGTCCACCTGAATGAATATTACAGTGTGTTTAAGTAACTGGAATTTAAATAAAAACTTAAAAAAATAAGTTTCACTTGGCTACTCTGCTTAGCTGCTCTCCCCTCCCCCGACTTGGTTCTGAGATGGCTAAGGGAGGCCCATGGGCCATGGGAACACAACCAGCCCCTGAAGCTGCAAAGGAAGTACTTCTGTCTTTCTTTTTAAATCACCTGGGAGAACTTTCCCCACAAGTCCATGAGTAGACGTCTTACCATTCACGTTGGTCGGGACTGATCAGGATGGAGCTATATGCCTGTTGCCTAGCAAGTCATGGCAGGAAGAGCTGGGATAGACTGAGGGCAATCGGGCCTCATCCCTAGAGCCTGGTGAAGGGCCCCCCGCCCACCCCGCCTCACCTCAAACACAGAACCGCATGAGATGTGTGTAAATTTCAGGACTTTTGGCAGAGCAAAGTGGGCAAACCTTCTGGAAGCATCTAGCAGGTGTTTGCTTCAACAGTGTCAAGAGCCTCATGAAGGGAGGGAAGGAGCTTCCTCAACACAAAGAGCCCATAGCCATCATCCGCTACTGAAAACGTAGCTTCTAAAGTCTGCTAGCTTCATGCCCGAAAATAAATTGCACATGACAGAAAGGGGGCCACCTATAGGGCTTGTACTTCTTCTAAGGAAAGATAAAGATTTTCTTGCTTAATTACGTGCTTTGGATGAACTGTGTTCTGCTCTCCCAACACACCGATTGAAGCCCTCACTTTCCATGTAACTATATGGAAAATAGAGTGTTTAAGGAGATTATTAAAGTTAAATGAGATCACAAGCATGAAGCCCTGATCTGATAGCTCTTAAGAAAGAGGAAGGGACTTGAGAGGTTGCTTTCTCCAGCAGATGAGGACACAGAGGAAGGGGGCTGTCTGCAAACAAAGAAGAGAGCCCTCTCAGAACCGAACCCTGTCGACATCTTGACTGTAGACTTCTTAGCCTCCTGACCGGTGAGAAATAAAACGTCTGTTATTTAAGTTACCTGGTCCGTAGCATTTTGTTACTCAGCCCATGCAGACTAACGCATTAGCAAATACGTACAGACAGTAGTACAGCCGATAGTGTGAGGTTATGAAGAAAGCGCACACACAGACCTGGCTCCAAGGTAGGTGAGACCCAGCAGCTCCGCGGAGGGACCGTGCTGTCTGCTTTCCACACCTCTCAGCCCACACTCGGACTGTGAGGAGTCGTGAGGGCCGCCATGTTTTCTATAAGCCCTGACGACTGGAGCAAACAGAGAAGGGGGAGCAGCTTGACTAGAGGATGAAGACCTTGCAGGAACGGAGTGGGAGCTTACAACTGGGCCTGGTGGCTGGAAACAGTGGTGTCCTCATGTATAGAGAAGGCTGACCTACAAGACAGGGGTTGGATTTGCTCTGTTCAGACCTAGAAGATTGAGCAAAGAGCCACTGACTTGACATGGCCATTCTCGTGTCCTGTAACGGTCTCTGTAACCCCTGCCATGATAAGTGAAGGATGACATTATCATTCCCATTTAAGGCAGAGAAACTGAAGTTCTGAGAAAACCTGTCACTTACCACAGATTGTCCCATGTAACACTCAGCCAGGATACCTGGGTTCAGGGGCACAGGGAGCATGACCTTAGAGGTCAAAGGTTAATGAGGTAAATTAAAAGCGCTATAGTTGACCTGGAGGCTGCAAAGGCATCCCCTCTTCTTCCTGATCCCCCTTCACTCTAAACTATCTTCAGCTTCAGCAAGAGCCTCGGTGGAGGTTACCGACTTACATGGTACCACCTTCCTTCCTGAGCTGTCAGAACGCTGGGTAATTTCCCAGACTAGATGCTTTTAAAAATTAATTAAGAATATTTAACATGAGATCTACTACTTAACAGATTTATCAGTGTACTTTTAAGTGTATTGTTATCTATAGGTGGGATATTATACCTATAGACCTACAGTACTTATTCATCTTGCAAAATTGAAATTTTATGTGCACTTATTGGTAATGCCCCCTTTCCTCCTTCTCCTTGCCCTTGGAAAAGATCATTCTATTATTGGCTTCCATGAGTTTGATTATTGTAGATACCTCATGTAAGTGGAATGATAAAGTATTTATCCTTCTGTGACCAGCTCGTTTCACTTGGGTGGCGGATGTCCTCAAGGTCCATTCATATTGTTGCATATTGCATGGTTTACTTCTTCTTAAAGACTGAGTGATATGCTACTGTATGTGGAGACCACATTTTCTTCATTCATCTTTGGATGGACATTTACGTTGTTTTCACGTTTTGGCTATTGTGAATAACACTGCAATGAATGTGGGTGTGCTAATGGCTCTTCAACATTCTGATATCAGTTCTTTCAGATAAATACCCAGAAGTGGGATTGCTGAATTATATGGTAGCTCTATTTTTAACTTTTTGAGACACCTCTATATTGTTCTCCATAGTGGCTGTGCCACTTTGCATTCCTACCTCAGTGTATGGGGTTCTAATTTCTGGACATCCTTATTAACACTTGTTTTCTTCCCTCCCTCCCTCCCTCCCTCCCTCCCTCCCT
>PITA01032300.1:0-14096 GCA_004023965.1 Spilogale gracilis
TGTCCTCCCCTCCCAACCTGGAAGCAACGGACTCCGCCCAGCTCCGCTTCTGCGCTGCCCTCCCCCCCAACCTCCCGCTGCCATGGCCGGCCCCGCCCTCACTGACACCTGCACCCGCGGGAGGGGCCAAGAGGAACCCAGGATCTTTAAAAGGAGGAGTGGGAATCACGATCTCTGGTGGCCTGCCAGCAGCCGGGGTAGGGTGTGTTTGCGGGGACGCTGCGGGAGGCTTGTTCCTTTACCGTGGATGTGACATTCAGCTTCTGGGGCTGTGTGACCGGTGGCCCGAGTGGAGGGAATCGTTTAAGCTTGAAGGACGCTTCCGCACGAAGGAAACACGCAGAGCACCACCTCTTCAGGCCAACTTCTCTTCTCCCTCGGCCCAGCTCACGCACACAACCTGGTAGGTGCTGCGCGGGCTTCTGGTTGTGGTTGTAGGTCCCCGGGTTCATTAGTTCCCCCCACCCCCATCTGCACTGAAACGTAGATTCCTAGATGGCAAAACTCCGAGAGACCCTAGGGGAGGCCTCCTTGTTCTGCAGAGACACAGTTTTTTTTCTTTTCTTTTTAAGGTTTTATTTATTAAGAGCAAGCTAGAGAGTGAGCATGAGCAGGGGGGAGGGGCAGAGGCAGAGGGAGAAGCAGACTCCCCACTGAGCAGGGAGCCCAATGCGGGATTCAGTTCCAGGACCCTGAGATTATGACCTGAGCTAAAGGCAGAGGCTTAACTGACTGAGCCACCCACTGGCCCCCAGAGACAAAAATTCTTGAAAAGAGCCTTGTTCTAGGGTATCTTCATGAGTTTTTGTTTGCTTTTAGTATTATTTTAAGTCTCATTTATTTGAGTAAACTCTGCGCCCAACGTGGCACACCCTTCCAACTGAGCCAGCCGGGTGCCCCTGTTTTAAGTTTTCAAAGCTTTAGGTGTGACCCATCTCTCCGCAGAAGGTGCATAACTAGAAACATTAGGATAATGGGGCAAAGCCCTGACTTAAGGGATAAAATGAATGCAGGAAAAACCTTATTTATGTGTCATCGTCTATTTTTTGGTGAATATTGCATTTCATTCTCTCTAGGGCTTTGGGCCAGTAATGGGCGGAACGCAGATGTCCGCTAAGGGGGTGGAACATGGGAGGCCAGGAGTAGCCGTGGCTGGCCTTTTTTGTGAGGTTCCACCTAGTGTCCTATTTCTTAAGAAACCACTCAACAACAAAGTCTGAACAATCAGCCTTGAAAAATGCAGTCTGGCGAGAGAGCAGATGCCTTTCAAAAGTTCCTTTCCAGGAGGATACCTCCAAAAAAGATTTCCTGAGTGGAAATGAAATTTTAACAGGGAACTTTGGGACACAAAATCTTCCCAAATGATTTATGTAGGGTGGTCCCCAGCTGGGCTAGTTTGTGTGTCAGGAAATCTTTTCACAGTGAGTCTCAGCCGTTGGGAAAGGATAGTTTTTAGGGAATAGGCAAGACTCTCTTACTCTAAATCATGTATTTAATAATTTTTCCCTAACCAGATACTGACCTATATGATGTCAGGTAACTGGCTTTTCATGTTTCCTGCTGTCACCCCAGGGCAAGGCCTAGCAAAATGCATGTCTGGTTGTGGCTGCATAATAAATTATTTACTACCAAGGCCTATAAAAGCACTGATGAGTCCTGCATTTCTGAAAATCACCTGCGTAACCCCTTGGCAGCTGGGGGCACCTTCCTTCCTTGTTGGCATTTAGTTGACATCAACTCAATCTTCTCCCATCCTCCTGCTCTCCACCTCCTGCTGGGAGCACGACCCCTTTCAGAGATTTCAACGAGGTGCTATTGCTGATCGTGAACACATTCCCTTTCCACTGAAAGTCACTCTGTGTGTGCCGACCCTAAGACAGAACCCACACATTTTCACCTGACTCCCCAAACACTAGTAAGGCAGTTGGGTATTTTAGACATTTACCCAAGAGTTGGGGGCTAAGACAGAAAGTAAGTTAAGAGCCCCCCGCTTGCAGATGCGGGACTCAGCTTCCTTCTCTTTTCACTCAGCTGTCCTCTAAGCAAGATCATTGCCTACCTCGAGACCATGGGCCAGATTAGATCTCCACCTGAAGCCCCTTCTCTCAGCTGCTTCCCTTATAGCTCCAATTAGCTGTTGTAAAAGGCTCCTCGTGCTTAATGCATCTTTGGCTAAACCTGAAATAGAGTTATTGCTGGAATGTGCCCAGACCCTCGCAGGCTCTGGCTGCTGTGTGATGTTGGAACCATGGCATCAGCTGAGGGGTTCAGTAAGTTGTGATAAAAGATGAATCCCTTTTCAATAGGTTCTGCCATTTCTTGGCTTCTGCTTGGCTCCCTTCATACATACCTTTTTACAGCATTTTCCAGGAGTGTGTGTGTGTAGAGAGAGAGAGAGAAATTATCAATATTGGTTAGATTTGTTGTTGCCTATGTTAATAGTGAACACAACTCTGAAGAGTTAGCAAGAATGATCACTACCACTACTGAGATAGACCTTCTTGCTAATCCAAGGATGACATTGGCATGGTGGGCCCATGAGGGTTCTGCGTCTGGAGCTTCACAACCGTCTTGGGAGCTTTCCCGGCGTAGTCTGAAACCTGCCCCCATCCACAGAGGGCAGGAGAGACCAAAGAGCCAGCCACTCCAGCTTGGTCCCGGCAGTTTTCAGAATAGCACAGGAAACACATTTGAGGCTTGTCTTTGGTGGCCACTGGATGACCAGCTCCCAGCACCTGCCCTCCAAATTTTAAAAGCTTATAAACAAGCCCTAACTGGGCTCCGTCACATATGTCACGCGGGCATTTTCAGTATCACATCACCACCTGAAGGCTCTGTGCTTGGTGCAGCATCTGGCAGCGGGAAAGACAAGTGGAACCCCCATGGTAAGGACACGCGGAGGCGTGAGGAGCCTCTGGGTGCCCCAGGCCAGCTCATGGGTCAGTCGGCGATCACATTTCCCAACACACCCGCATATGCATGGTTTTCATCTTTATAATTAGAAAAAAGTGCACAGAGATCACTTCAAACTGCTTACATTAAGGTCAATTTAAGATGAGCCTACCTAGAAAGCACACTTGGGTCAGTTGGTGAAAGAACTTGAATACAGTCCCAAAGAGCTTGGCCTTAGTATTGCTGAGTAAGAGAGAATGGCATGCTATGTCTACCAGCAAAATTACCTTAGGAAATGCAGCAGGATGAAAGGTGCATCGTTGGCCCCCATAAAAAGAGAGGCAAATAAGATCTTAACAACTTGGCGGTAGAAGATGAAGATTTGATGTTTTAGGTAGGAGGAGACCATAAACAGGGAGATGCTTCTGCTCTGTATAAAAAGTGAGTAGGGGGGTGCTGGGTGGCTCAGTTGGTTAAGCGACTGCCTTTGGCTCAGGTCATGATCCCGGAGACGCGGGATCGAGTCCCACATCGGGCTCCCTGCTTGGCGGGAAGCCTGCTTCTCCCTCTCTCACTCCCCCTGCTTGTGTTCCCTCTCTGGCTGTGTTTCTCTCTGTCAAATAAATAAAATCTTAAAAAAAAAAAAGTGAGTAGGGGGTGCTAGGTGGCTCAGTCTGTTAAGCATCTGCCTTCAGCTCAGGTCATGATCCCAAGGTCGTGGGATCAAGTCCCAAGTCAGGCTCCTTGCTCAGTGGGGAGCCTGCTTCTCCCTCTCCTTCTGCCTGCCACTCCCCGGCTTGTGTGTTCTCTCTCTCTCTCTCTCTCTCTCTCTCTCTCTCTCTCTCTCTGTCAAAGAAATAATAAAAATAAAATCTTTTTAAAAAAGTGAATAGGAATTATTGAATGGGGAAGAGTAGAAAAGAGACCGAGGGAAGAAGGGAGAAAGGAAGAAGGGGCTGGACCCTGTGACTGTGATAGGAAACCAGTGTAGAGATTTTGTATTTAATCCCCAATGCAATAGGAAGTCATCGAAGATTTTAAGCAGAATAGGGCTATTCTAAGTGAAATGGAAACTTAAAATTTAAAAGTCTTCTGGAATTCCCATGGTTTACCTGCAAACTTCCCTGATAGCACCATATTTTCTGCTTACCAAATCAGTTTCTTAGGTTAAAAGTGCAAGTAGAATTGCTATACCAAAGGTTTTTAAATACATATACACATATTATATAGATAGATAGCATAAAATGTGTATTGAAATAATTTAATCTTTTTTAAAAGGTTTTATTTATTTGACAGAGAGATGAGAGGGAACATTAGCAGAGGGAGTGGGAGAGGGAGAAGAAGACTCCCCCCTGAGTAGGGAACCCAATGTGGGGCTCGATCCCAGGACCCTGGGATCATGACTTGAGCCAAAGGCAGATGCTTAACGACTGAGCCACCCAGGCGCCCCCACTTAAGCCTTTATTATTGCCTAAGGACCATAATGGGTGTTATATTGTGCTACAGTATGCTGATGGCCCATGATTCTATTATTTTTCCCTGTACTAAATGTTCTAGAATAAGCACACTTTTTATTACAAACAGAAACTTGGGAAAAATAGAAAACAAGTTTCTTCTGAGACATCCTCTTTTGTAGATGATATCGGGTAACAATGGATTTGTTCGGTAGGGCACAGGGAATGCTTTTGAGTGGTGAGCTCGGGCTGCACTACACATATCTCAACGGCAGTCATGACAAGAACCCGTGTATGAGTTAGGAACTAAGTCTGGCTGCAAGTAACTCAAAGCTGGCAGACAGTGGCTTAACCAAGTTAGTGGCTTTATGGTAGTCAGATCAGGGCTGGTATATATTTCCAGGATGCCGTTGCAGATTGGACTCCTGTCTTTCTGCTCACTCATTAATAGGATGTGCCTGTTGCCTCAGAGTACATCATGGCTGCTGTGATTCCAGCATCAGGCCCACGTGGGAATGAAGCAAGAAAGGGCGAGCAGGAAAACCCACATGCCACCTGGGTATTGTCTTCCCTGGAGGGTTGTTCCTGGATTTCCCCCTCCCCTGATCTGTGTTTAGATTGTTTAACCTAAAGTGTATCACATTAGCATCTTCAAAGGAAGCTAGGAAATGTGGTAAATATAATCATCATGTGTGCTTAGGGCACATGAGGAGAGTGATTGTTGGTAGACAAGTGGCGATCTCTGCCGCAGCCCAGACGTGAGGAGGGTGCCATGACTTTGGCCACAACTCTGGATGAGAAAAGTAAATCAAATTTGGAGTTTACAAATGATAAAGAAACTTTTCATAATCACCTATTGCCATACAACAATTTATTCCAAATATTAGAGACTTAAAATCCAACAAACATTATCAGAATCTGTGGGGCAAGAATTCAGGTGTGCTTTAGCTGAATTAAGGTGTCTCATGAGGTTGTGACCAAGATGAGAGTCATTTAGGGTTGCACCCCATCCAGAGGCCCAATCAGAGGAGGACAGGTCACTCGTGAGCTTGTTGTCAGAATTCACCTCCTCACGCACCATCAGACTTAAAGCCATATCTTTGCTGGCCGTTGGCCGGAGGCCTCCCTTAGCAAGTTTCTGGCTGGCCATTCCCGCGGGGAAGCTCACGATGTGGCAGCTGGCCTTCATCAGAGCAAGTGAGAGAGAACCAGAAAGGTGGCCAGACGAACTTTGGCGTCTTGGTCGCTTAACCTCATGACATCCCACATACCTTTGACCATATTCTATTTATTAGAAGCAAGGTGCTGGGAGCAGCCTGTCCTCAAGGGGGTAAATTCACACAAGGGCATGAATACCAGGAAGCGGGGACCATTACGTAACGCCAGAAGCTGCCCACCACCATACCTGCCGTGGGCGAGGAGGCACGGACCCCCGTTTCCTTACAGAGATCTGAGGAATTTGCCCAAGAGCACGACCATGTATACTCTTCCCTCCTAGTGCATTTTCTTCTGTCTACCTGAGCTAAGCATTCATTTTGGTACTTCTCCCTCGTTGGCCTCATTTTTGATAATTATTTAAAATTTTTCTCTTGGTTACCTATATTCATAATTTTATATTTTTATTTTTTCCCAAATTTTTATTTAAATTCTAGTTAATGTATAGTGTAGTATTTGTTTCAGGACTAAAATTTAGTGGATTCATTGTAACTTTATATTTTTAAACCTCTTTCCTTCCATCCACTTGACATGACTCCACTCTTAACGTTCGGCTGCTCAAGCTGGCATCACCGAGTGCTGCAGAAATTAATTTCCTCACAGTTGCAGAGGCTGGAAGTCCATAATCAAGGTTCTGTCAAGGTTTGCTTTCTGGGGAAGTTTTTTCTTCTGGCGTATAGGTGGCCGCCTCCTCAGTGTGTCCTCTCATGAGCTCTGGGCACAGCGATCTGTGGGGTCTCTTCCTCTCGGGACAGCAGCCCTATCAGATTGAGCCCCCCAGGCTTCTGAACTCCTTTAACATTAATTATCTCCCTAAAAACCCTATCCAGGGGCGCCTGGGTGGCTCAGTTGGTTAAGCGACTGCCTTCGGCTCAGGTCATGATCCTGGAGACCCGGGATCGAGCCCCGCATCGGGCTCCCTACTCGGCGGGAAGCCTGCTTCTCCCTCTCTCACTCCGCCTGCTTGTGTTCCCTCTCTGGCTGTGTTTCTCTCTGTCAAATAAATAAAATCTTAAAAACAAAAACAAAAACAAAAACAAAAAAACCCTATCCAGACACAGTCGCACCAGGGGTTAGGGTTTCAACAAATGAATTTTAGAGAAACAAGTCAGTCCATAGCAACTCTACTACATGAATTGATGTTTCTGTATTTTCTTCCTTCTGTTAACTATTTCGTTACCTATACCTCACTGTAGCTATTTCTTCTTCTATTAACTACACCTTTGCTTTACATTTTCACAGCTGTTAATATTTATATTCTAAGCACCATGTGCTTCATTGCAAGTTGAGTCTATGCACTGAAAACCAACGAACAATATTTACATACCTTTTATTCAATGTTTTCTGTTTCCTGCCAAAACAAGTCGTCTTCTAGGATTAACTTTCCTTCTCTACAGTTCTCTGTTCAATTTCACAGCCATGTGTCTTCCTTAACAAAACTGACAGGCTTTCAGGACAAGCATATTCTCTCTATTCTTCTTTCCATCTCTTACTTTTTATATGTCATCAATTGTTCAGGGTCATACAACTTTTTATATTCCTTCATATTCAGAGCCTAATTTTCTTCTACAGCTTTTCGGTTTTCTGGAGGCTTCTAGTTGCCTTTCTTTTTTTCTTAATAGAAGCAATACATGCCTTTTTCATGTCTTTGGGTAACCCCACTTCTCAATCTTAGTATCTACTGTATAAAATCCTCTTAACTCTTTAAGTCTTTATTTTCTGAAAGCTTTGACCTCCTGCCCCGATCTGTATCTGCTTTGGGAAAGCTAAAGCTGCGTGTCCATCAGACTGTATGAGTTTTATTCTCTGTATAGGGAAGAGAACAAAATGGTTCAGTATTATGTGTTCACAACTGTTTTGTTTTCCTCCTAGCCATAGGCATAGACTATATATTTTAGGATCCCATCTAGTCCATGTAGGTAATGCCAAATAACCAGTCTGACCAGAATTGAATGGTGGCAGAGGTGATAAGCTGATAAACAGCAGTGCTTCTGAATGATGTGTGCATATAAATGATCTGGAGATCTTGTTACTAATCAAATTTGGACTCAGTAGGTGTGGGTAGGGCCTCAGATTTCTAGCAGGCCCCCAGATAAGCTAATGCTCCCAGTCTGTGGGCCACATAACTTTGAGTAGTAGGACTATATACCCGATCACAAAACTATCCCCACGTGCTTCTTCAAGGACAGATGTTGAAGATGGTCTCATAAGATGGAAGGATCCTGGATCTTCCACCTATAAGAGCTCTAACTAGAGCATGCACATTGCACTTTATTTCCCCTTTATCCCTGAAGGATATTTTCACTGATTGTAGACTTTGTATTGACAATTTTCTTTCAGCCCTTGAAAAATAGTGTGCTGCCTCTCCTAGGGCTCCATGGTTTCATATTTATCAAATTTGTTGTCATTCACATTTTTTTGTTCTGCTTTCCATATAGTTACCGAGTTTTTTCTTTTTTCATTGAGGTAAAATTAAAATACAACATTATACTAGTTTCAGGCATACAATATGATTTAATAGTTCTGTACATTATTCAGTGTTCATGAAGATAAGTGTATTCTTTTTCCCTTAATTGAAAATTTCTTTTACTCGAGTGCCGTTGATTTACAATATTACATTAGCTTCAGGTGTACAACACAGTGACTTGACAAGTCATACCTTATGTTATGCTCACCACAGGGGTCACCCCCACGTGTCATCATAAACAACATTATTACATAACGTAGGCATACTCGTAATCCTCTTAATCCTCTTCACCCATTCCTCACCAACCTTCCCTCTGGTAAACAGCAGTTTCTCCTCTACATTTAAGTCTATTTTTTTTGGTCTTTATCTTTGTCCCTTTTTTGTTTGTTTGTTTTGGGGTTTTTTTTTGTCTATCTCTGGACTATTTCACTTAACATTTTACCCTTTACATGAATCTATGTCATTGCAGATGGTGAAATCTTCTTCTTTTTTTTAATGGCTGGGTAAAATCTCACTGAACATCTATAACATATCTTCTTTATCAATTCATCTATCAGTGGAGAATTGGGTTGCTTCCATATTTTGGCTTTTGTAAATGCTGCAGTAAGTGTAGTGATGCATATATCTTTTTGAATTAGTGGTTTTATTTTCTTTGGGTAAATATACTGTAGTAGAATTACTGGATTATATAGTAATTCTATTTTTAATTTTTTGAGGAACCTGTGTGCTGTTTTCCTACAATGCCTACATCAGGTTTTGGTTCCACTAACAGTATACAAGGGTTCCTTTTTCTCCACATCCCCTCTAACACTTGTTATATCTTGTTGATTTTGCTCATTCTGACAGGTGTAAGGTATTGGTTTGCATTTTTGCTGATGAAGAGTGATGTTGAACATCTTTTAATGTGTCTGTTGACTATCTATACATTGTCTTTGGGAAAATATATTCAGGGCCTCTGCCATTTTTAATAGGATTATTATTATTTGGCATAGAGTTATATAAGTTCTTTATAGGTTTTGGATATTAACCCCTTATTAGATATATTATTTGCAAATACCCTCTCCCATTCATGAGGTTATCTTTTGTTTTGGTAATGGTCTCCTTTGCTGTGCAAAAGCTTTTTATTTTATTTTAGTCCCAATTGTTTATTTTTGCATGTTTCCCTTGCCTTATTTCAAGACATATCTCGAAAACTGTTGCTATGGTTGATGTCAAAAAAATTACTGCTCCATGTTTTCTAAGGACTTTATGGTTTCAGGTCTCGAGTTTGATTTTGTATGGTGTAAGAAAGTGGTCCAATTTCACTCTTTTGCATGTTTCTGTTCAGCTGTCCCAGCACCATTTGTCAAAAATTTTTACTTTCACCATTGTATATTCTTGCCTCCTTTGTTTTAGATTAATTGACCATATACACTTGGATTTATTTCTGGGGGTCTATTCTGTTCCATTGATCTATGTGTCTATCCTTGTGTTATTACCAAACTGTTTTGATTACTATAGTTTTGTGTACGTCTTGCCCTCTGGGATCACATGACCTCTAACTTTGTTCTTCTTTCTCAAGATTGTTTTGGCTGTTCAGGGTCTTTTGTGGTTCCATACAAATTTTAAGATGATTTGTTCTAGTTCTGTAAAAAAAAAAAAAAAAAAAAAAAAAAGTTGGCATTTGATAGGGATTACATTAAATCTATATACTGCTCTGGGTAGTATGGATGTTTAACAATATTTGTCCTTTCAGTCCATGAGCATGAAGTAGCTTTCCATTTGTTTGTGTTGTAGTCAGTTGCTTTCATCAGTGTCTGATAGTTTTCAGAATACAGGTCTTTCACCTTGGTGACATATTCCTAGATGTTCTTTCTGGTGTGATTGTAAATGTGATTATTTTCTTATTAACATTCTCTTTCTACCTCTTCATTATTAATGTATAGAAATGTAACAGATTTCTCTATATTGATTTTGTATCCTGCAACTTCACTGAATCCGTTTATCAGTTCTAGTCATGTTTTGGTGCAGTCTTTGGAGTTTTCTCTATACAGTATCATGTCATCTGCGTGGGGTGCCTTTTCTTTCTTTTCCTTGTGATTGCAGTGGCTAGGACTTCCAGGACTACATTGAGTAAAAGTGGTGGGAGTGGGCATCCTTGTCTTGTTCCTGATCTTAGAGGAAAAGCTTCCAGGTTTTCACCACTGAGTATAATGTTAATTGTGGATTTTTCCTGGATGGCCTTTATTATGTTGAGATATAGTCTCTGTAACCTTACTTTGTTGAGAGCTTTTATCATGAATGAGTGTTGAATTTTTCAGTGTTTTATCTGCACCTGTTGACATGATCAGTTTTTATCTTTCCTCTTATGTGAGGTATAACATTGATTTGCAAATATTAAACCACCTTTGTATCCCTGGAATAAGTCCCACTTGATCATGGTGAATGATTTTTTAAATGGATTATTGAATTCAGTTTGCTAATGTTATGTTAAGTATTTTTGCATCCATATTCATCAGGGATATTGGCCTATATCTTTTTCTGTCGTGTCTTTATCTCATTTTGGTATCAGAATAATGATGGCCTCTTAAAATGAACTTGGAAGTTTTTTTCCTCTTCTATTGTTTGGAATAGTTTGAAAAGTCTAAGTATTAACTCTTTAAATGCTTGGTAGAATTCATCTGTGTAGCAATCTGGTCCTGGACTTTTGTTTGTTGGGAGGTATTAGATTACTGATTTAATTTCACTGCTAGTCATCAATATGGTCAAATTTTTTATTTTTTTCTGATTTGAAAAACTGTATGTTTCTAGAAAATTGAGTTTCATCTAGGTTGTCCAGTTTGCTGGCATATAATTTTTCGAATAAGGATTCAAATAAATGGTCTTAAAATAACAAAAGGGGTATACCTATTTCTGTATCTTCACTTCTTTTTTTAAAGATTTTATTTATTTGACAGAGAGAGATCACAAATAGGCAGGCAGAGAGAGAGGAGGAAGCAGGCCCCCTTCTGAGCGGAGAGCCAGAATTGGACCTCGATCCCAGGACCCTGAGATCATGACCCGAGCCAAAGGCAGAGGCTTTAACCCACTGAGCCACCCAGGCGCCCTCTGTATCTTCACTTCTGACTTTATTTGAATCCTCTTTTTCTTGATGAGTCTAGCTAAAGGTTTATCAATTTTGTTTATCTTTTCAAAGAACCAGCTCCTGGTTTTATTGATTTTTTTTTTCTATCTTTTTTTTTTTTGGTCTCTATTTCTTTTATTTCCACTCTAATACTTTTTATTTCTTTTCTTCTAACTTTGGCCTTTATTTCTTCTTTTTATTTCACCATGGTGTTTTCATTTTCATGTGGCTCCGTGTATTTTTGATTTAATCTTCTTAAATTTTTTTCAGTTTTTATTTAAATTCCAGTTAACATACCGTGTAATGTTAATTTCAGGTGCACAACATAGTGATAGTGCAGCAGGTGCACCCTTAATCCCCATCTCCCACTCCTCCCCCACCCACCTCCTCTCCTGTCCGGAACCATCAGTTTGTTCTCTGTAGTTAAGTCTGATTTCCTCTTTGATTTCTTCATGGAGCCATTGATAGTCTGTAGCCATGTTGTTTATTCTACATGTTTGTGTTTCTTCCAGTTTTGTTCCTGTGTTTGATTTCTAGTTTCATACCACCATGGTTGGGAAAAGTGCTTAATATGATTTCAGTCCTCTTAAATTTATTGAGACTTGTTTCATGCTCCAAAATGTGATCTATTCTGGAGAATGATGTTTCATGTGCACTTGAAAAGAATGTGTATTTTGCTTTTGGTGGAACGTATATTGGTTAAATCCGTCTGGTCTAACGTGTCATTCATAGTCACTACACAGTTGCTGACATTCTGGATGATCTATCCATTGATGTAAGCGGAATGTTGACATCCCCTACATTATTGTATCACTGTCAATTTCTATCATCATGTCTGTTAATATTTGCTTATGTTTTTAGGTGGCCCTCTACTATGTGCATAGATACCTGAATTGTTCTAGCCTCTTGTTGGATTAATCACTTTATTATTATGTAGTGACCTTTGTCTCTTGCTACAGTCTTTGTTCTAAAGCCTATTTTATCTAAGTATTGTTGCCCCACTCTTTTTATTTTTCTTCTTCCATTTGTATAACATATGCTTTTCCATCCTTTCACTTTCAGTCTATGTGTCTTAAGTCTGAAGCGAGTCTCTTCCAGCAGCATATAGATGAGCCTTGTTTTTTATCCATTCTGTAATACTATGTCTTTTGATTGGAGCACTTAGACAATTTACATTTAAAGTAATTATTAAAAAGTGTGTATGTATTGCCATTTTCTTGTTTCATGATTGTTTTTATAGGTATTCTGTGTTTCTTCTTCTCTTGGTCTCATCCTTTGTTGTGTGATGGCTCTCTTGAGTGTTTTGCTTGGATTCCTTTCTGTGTGTGTATATATCTGTTATTGGTTTTTGATTTATGGTTACCATGAGGTTCATATATAACCTCTTATGTGCATAGCATTCTATACAAGTGGATGGTCACGGAAGTTTGGGTACATTCTAAAAGCATTCAACTTTTACTCTTCCCTCCACATTTTATATATGATGTCATATTGTGTACACACCTTTATATTTTGTACATCGCTTGAATGATTTTTGTAGATGTAACTGATTTTACTACTTTTGTGTTTTAACCTCTATGCTGGTTTTATAAGTAATTTAATCTAGTACCTTTATCATATGTTTGCTTCTACATGTGAAATTCTTTTCTGTTTCATAACTTTCTTCTAATTATGGCCTTTTATTTCCAATTAAAGAGTTTAACATTTTTTTTGTAAGGTTGGTTTACCGCTGATGAATTCTTTTGTTTGTCTGAGAAACTATCTCTCCTTCTATTCCAAATGATAACCTTATGAGGTAGAGTATTCTTGGTGTAAGGTTTTGCTTGTCTTTTATTTTTCCTTTGAGCATTTTGAATATATCATGCCCTTCCCCTTTGGCCTGCAAAATTTTTGTTGAGAAATCAGCTGGTAGCCTTATAGGGTTTTCCTTGAGTATAACTTTTTTTCTTGCTGCATTTAAAATTCTCTTTATTGAGGTGCCTGGGTGACTCAATCAGTTGAGTGTCTGACTCTTGATTTCAACTAAGGCCATGATCTCAGGGTCCTGAGATTGAGCCCTGGGTCAGCCGCACAGCAGGGAGTCTGCTTGAGATTCTTTACCTCTGCCTTTTCTTCCCCAGTACCTCTCCCCTGCTTGTATGCACACATGCTTGCTCGCTCTCAAATAAACACATTTTTAAAAAAAATAAAATTCTCTCTTTATCATTACTTTTTGCTATTTTCCTTATTATATGTCTCAGTGTGGCTCTCCTTGGTTTTATTTTCGTAGGGCCCCTCTTTGCTTCCTGGACCTGAATATTTATTTCCTTTCCCAGATTAAGGGAGTTTTCAGCTATTATTTCTTCTGATAAGTTTTCTGCCCCCTTCTCTCTTTTCTCCTTCTGAAGTCCCTAAACTGTGAATATTAGTATGATGTCACAGAGTTCCTTTAACCTATTCTCATTTTTTATTTGTCTTTCTGATGTTCAGCTGGGTTGTTTTCCGTTGCACCGTCTTCCAGGTCACTGAGATGTTGTTCTTGTGCATCCTCTTAGATCCTCTAGTGTGTTTGCTTTTTTCAAGGATTTACTTGTTCAGCCCTGCCCGCTTTATTTTAATGCTTTTCTCTGTTGAAATTTGCACTGAATTTATTCACTCTTTTTTTAAGATTTTATTTATTTGACAGAGAGATAGATCACAGGTAGGCAGAGACAGGCAGAGAGAGAGGAAGAAGCAGGCTCCCCGCTGAGCAGAGAGCCCAATGTGGGGCTTGATCCCAGGACCCTGAGATCATGACCTGAGCTGAAGGCAGAGGCTTTAGCCGACTGAGCCACCCAGGCGCCCCAAATTTATTCACTCTTGAGTCTCATGAATATCTTTATGGGCATTACCTTGAATTCTTTCAGGCATATTGCTTATCTTCATTTTATTTGGCTCTTTTACCGTGATTTTTTTTTTTTTTTTGGAACATATTCTTCTGTGCTTA
>PITA01032302.1:0-14085 GCA_004023965.1 Spilogale gracilis
CAGTGTGCAAAGGTTCCCTTTCTTCCACATCCTTGCCAACATTTGTTATTTTTTGTCTTTTCATTTTTAGCCATTTTAATGGGTGTGAAGTAATATCTCATTGTGGTTTTAATTTGCATTTTCCTGATGATTAATGATGTTAAGCATTTTTTCATGTGTCTGTTGGTCATCTATATGTCTTTGGAAAAATGTCCTGTACCCATGTTTTTAATTGGACTATTTGTGGGGTTTTCTTTGGTGTTGAGTTGTATAAGTTCTTAATATATTTTGGATATTAACCTCTTATTAGATATGTCATTTGCACATATCTTCTCCTGTTCAGTAGGTTGTCTTTTTGTTGTGTTGATCATTCCCTTCACCATGCAAGAGCTTTTTATTTTGATATAGCCCCAATAGTTTATCTTTACTTTTGTTTCCCTTGCCTGAGGAGATAACATTAAGAAAAATGTTGCTATAACCAATGTCAGAGAAATTACTTTCTGTTTCTCTTCTAGAATTTTCATGGTTTCAGGTCTCATATTTAGATCTTTAATCCATTTTGAATTGTGTGTGTATCAAAAAGTGATCCAATTTCATTCTTTTCTATGAAGCTATTCAGTTTTTCCAGCACCATTTATTGAAGAAACTGTCTTTTCCCCATTGTATATTCTTGCCTCCTTTGTCATAGATGAGTTGATCATATAAACATAGGTTTAATTTTGGTCTCTCTATTCTGTTCTGCTGATCTGTGTGTCCATTTTTGTGTCATATCACACTGTTTTGATTACTTCATCTTTGTAAGATATTTTGAAATCTGGAATTATGATACCTCCAGCTTTGTTTTTCTTTATCAAGATTAATTTGGCTTTTGGGGCCCTTTTGTGTGAGAACAGGACATTTAAATAATGTAATGTGTCAACTCAAATCACCTCTTCTCTGATGTTGCGATGTGCTGTTGTTGTTCCTGTCTGTTTAGTGACTCTCCTAGAATAATTCTGTATAATCTGTCTTCCCTATCACATATGGCTACTGAAGTCTTTGCTTGGTTTCCTGATCAGCTAAGATAGAACAGAGACTTTCTTAAACCTCTGAGTCTCCCACTCTGGTTGTGTTTCAAGGCATGCCTTCAGCAGTCCCGTAATTTTTGACACTGCCTTTGCTTCCATTTCATGCTTATGTAGTCTCACGTAGCCAGAGGTGAGGATTGGGGCTTCTTCAGGTTTTTCCTGGGCATGCACGTAGCCTCTCACATGGACACATCCTTCTATCTCTCCAGAAATATGTCAGAGATTTCCAAAGCCCCCTGTGAACATCTTGTTTTAAATCTTCCCTTTGAGCTTTGGAGCTTTTTGGCCAAGCTCTTGTTTTTCCCTACGTGTATTGCTACCCCAGGCAACTATGAGTTTTTTTTCAACAAATATCCTGAGGCTAGGGCTTTTCCCACTAAGAAGTTTTGAATCTGTCAAATAAAGACAAGCCCTGTAAGTAGGACTTTCCAGAATGCTACTAGACAGGTCAAATGGTGCCAATTCTCAAGAGATGGGAATTTTGAGGCATTCCAATCCTGTCTGCCTCCTCCAGTGACTGCTAGGCTGTTGGTTTTTACAGCTGCTGTGGTGTTGGAGCTGCTGGTTTTCAAGGTTACCACAGAACTCAGGAGGGAGAAATGAGAAGAGAGCATGTTAAAAATCACAGAACTCTGTTCTTAACAAATGCTCCGCAGAGTATTGCAAGCCTTTGGCTAATTTCCAGAGTTCTGCAAATGTTACTTTTCACAATTTTTTGCCAGTGTGCTCATTGCTTTAGTGGAGGAATAGATTTCTAGAGGTCCTTACTGTCATTCCATATTTCCTTCCTCCTTCTTCTCCATGTGTAAGGACAATACTGAATGGGTGGTGTCTTAGAAGGCCTTTGAGGCCCAAGGCCTTGTTCCATTTGACAGCCTCCCTTTGCTGAACTTCTTCCTCAGAACAAGGCAATGTGCTGGAATTCTTCACAAACATCACCTCTCTGTTCCAAAACAGCTCTCCAGGGAAGGTATTTTGATCCCCATATTATCAAAGATGCTCCACGAGTGCTAAATGGCTCGAATTTGGACCTAGTTCATATCTAATTTCTTCAATTTTAAAATTACGGGGTCATTAAACAGAGCGAGGGGAGTACCAATATTATATTACTCATGGTTGCTGTAGATCTTCTCCTGGTGTATGTCTGGAACTTTTTTCCTTCCCTTAAAATTGTATGTATGTATGTATGTATGTATGTATTTATTTAAATTATTTGTCAGAAAGAGAGAGAACAAGCAGGGGGAACAGCAGGCAGAGAGAGAAGCAGGCTCCCTGCTGAGTGAGGAGCTCTGATGCAGGACTCCATCCCAGAACCCTGGGATCATGACCTTTGCTGAAGGGAAATGCTTAATGACTGAGCCACCCGGGTGTCCCTACCTTGAAATTTTTGATAGGCAAACAGATCCAATCCAACAAACAACATGCAACAAAAAGCATGGATTCAGTTCCACAAATATGTATTAATTACCTATAAAGTGCTAGGCTCTCAGCCAACCTCTGTGGAAATTACAAAGACTGAACTTTGCCCTCAAACTACTTACCCAGTATCTTGGGGCCAACAATTGTCCTTCCGTAGCATCAGTAAAGTGTTTCCAACTAGCCACTACCCTTCTTGGCTCCCTACCACACCCCGCTCTAAGCCACCATCATCCCTCATTTGAAATTCTGTAACAGTCTCAGTGTACACTTTCCTGCTTCCACCCTTGTTTCCTACAGGCTATTTCTCATTACAGAAACCGGAATGAGCCATGAAAAATACCTTCTGCCCCATTAGGCCCTCTTCCTCGCCCAGGACTTTCCATTTGGAAGAGATTCCCAAATCCTTGCCCTGGCCTATAAGGCTCCCTGTCTATGTGTGTGAGTCTCCCTGATTCTACTCCCACTTTGGTCATTCAACTCTAGCGCTCCTTGAATACTCCAGGCTTGTTCTGCAGCTCTGAGCACTTCTGTGCTAGCAGTTCTTTCTGCCTGGAGGGCTTTGTTCTGAGATCTTCTCATGACTCCCTCTCTGTACTGTTCAGTTCTCACCTGAAATGTCACCTCCCCAGAAATGACCCTGAACCTACAGTAGCTCCCAGTTACTTTCTATCACAAAACTGTGTTTCATTTATATCAGGGTAGTTATTACCACTAGAGAGGCTGCTTTTAGGCAACGGGCTTGAGCCATGGAAGCCTGAGTAAGGTAGAAGGGCCCACAGAGATGGAGGGGCTGTATGCAAAGAGGCTCTTAGGTGACCCACCTCAAAATAGGCATACGCACTCGCCCACCAACTCACTACCCATCATAGGTACCAGAAAAGGAAAATTGCATACATTCTCATACCTCCTCACTTCCCTTAACTACAGCTCTCTAACACTGCCTCTGGCAGACAGTCTCTCCCTTGCTGTCCTGCCTGCTGCTCCCTCGCAGTGTATTCAGTAGATTTCTAGGTCCTTTGTTCTGTTTTGGGTGAATTCTTTTACCACCCACACCATTGTCTGCTGTCCTTGCTCTTCTAGGTTGTCTGCTGTCCTTGTCAGATTAGGGTTATACCACAACTACCTAACACTGTCTTTTTTAATTCATTCGTTTATGTTTTTGCAAAATAAGCTTCATGAGCTCCGGACCTTGTCTGCTTCATGTACCATTCTATCCCCAATCCATAGTTAACGTTTAGTAAATATTCACTAGGAAGAAGAAAGAACGAGAAAGAGAGGGGAGGGAGGAGGAAGGCAGGGAAGAAATAACAGAGGGAGGGAGGGAGGGAGGGTCAGAAGAAAGGAGGAAGGGGGAACATCTAATTGTCCTCTTCCCTGAGATGGCGATGACAGGATCTATCTCTAGTATTATCGTTAACAGTAATGAGACAGTGAATATAGGGTAACTGACACCTAATAGAATCCAGTAGGTACTCCTCAAGTGAATGAGGTAATATTTATTGACTGACTGACTCCACTGCCTCACGTATCTTATGACACATGAAAAATCCTAACATGGGACCTAATATATAAAGTTCAATAAATTTAAGTTGTATTTCTTTCTTTTCTTTCATTTTCTGTGAGATCCTGCAGAAAAGGGCATGGTTAAAAAAAAAAAAGCTCTCCATTTCATAATATGGTTGTTATGAAGATTAAATGAAATAATGCAATGATGCATGTGAAGTAGTAGCTAGTGCTGTGCCTGGCACATGTTAGGAGCTTAATAATCTTGCCTGGCATCATCATCCTCATTGCTGCTATTTTTTTTCTCTGTTGGAGTATAACTGATTCATCATTGCTATTTGAGCTAAGAGGCTATACCTTCTTTCCAGCCAGAGCCTCTCTAGATAACATTCCCTGCTGTGAACCCCAACAAGAGACCTTGAAGCCTTTATTTCCTTTTCTCTTGTTGACCTTTGGCTAAAGTCCCTTTCTGCCGAAAGGCAGAGTGACCGGCTTTTGATGAATTCTTTCCCTCTCTTATCTGCTTCCAAGTCTCAGCGACAGTGAAGAAGTGTAGCTGGGCGCAGGCCCAGCCCAGGAAGTGATAATGTAATTTTCAACTCAAGATAAACTCAAGGATAACTTTCAACGCAGCTACTCAGGCAGTCCATGGGCGGAGGTGCCTTGCAGAGGGGAAACCAGGAAGTCACTTAGCAGCTGGCCCAGGACACAGGGGGCCATTGCTCCAGTGAAGTAACTGACCTCTGTCTCTTCGTCAAACCGCCGGAGACTCAGCTCTCTATAGAGAAGGGGCAGATGGAGGGAATGTGGAGAGATTAGATAAGAAGGATTTCCCAATCCCAGTAGGGGATAGATCCAAAAGCACAGAAGGTTGAGAAGCCAAACTCTCATATCCCAATGCACCCCCATCACTCAACAATTCCCACTATATGAATGGGGTGTGGAAAGCTTCCAGTTAAAACGATACTTGTGAATATTGGCAAAGCTTATCTTGGTGTGCAGGGCACATTTAAAGAGAGAAGAGGGAAGATAAGTTCCTGCTTTCTAGGAACACACATTCTGAAAGCTTGCCCACCAGGCCGTGAGCTTCACAGTCAACATGTTAGTCATGAAGGTGTCTCCATACCTCAGTCAGCGCCTAGCACGCACATCATAGATGTTCAACAAATGTGTGTTAACTTGTACATTGAGAGTCTGTGTCCTGGAATCTTTTCTCCATGTATGACAAGGTTTTATTCATTTACTCAACACATTTTTATCAAATGCCTTCTGTGTTCTAGGCTCTGGTTCTTGGAAGCTTTTTTCAAGTCATACAAGTGAGTGCCAAGCAGCAAAACCAATCTAAAAGTCCTTATCCTCCATCATTTACACTTTCCCTTCCTGTGTTTATGAGTTTTAATATCAGCTCCTGCTGAAAGTTACAGAGCGAGTCCTTGTCAAGAAATGGAGAGTATCGCTGCCTCAAGGCTGTGGGTGAACGAGAAAGCCCAGGGGAATCAGAGTGTGTGGTTCACTTCTCTTAGAAAGCTCTGAGTGTACAAATGAGTAATGAACCTGTATTCACAAATTACATATGTAAACCAGTTGCCCTCATTTTCCCATCAGCCTCCAGGGCCTGCCAGTTAGGATCAAATTATAATGTGTATGCAAGTCACCCAGGGATGTTGTTAAAATGCAGATTCTAAAGGCATAGGTCTGGCTTAAGGCTTGACATTCTGCATTTCTTAAAACTTTCCCAGCAGGTGCTGGTGCTGCTTGTCCACATTTGTTGAGAAACAAGGGTCTAGAGAAAAGGTGTTCTATCTGTGTTCTAGTCCTTTCTATGTCATTCACTAGCCAGTGATCATGGACATATTGCTTACTTTTGGGGAGCCTTTGCAACCTGAAGAGCTAGAGTTCAATGTCATCTAAGAGTGTTTCGAACTCTAAACTTTATGACTCATTGACATTCAGTTTGCCTAGTACCTTTATTATAGTAAGACCTCTTCAAGTTCTGAATTTCATGCAATTTACCCTTGGGTTCTCTCTCTCTCTGCTCTAAGGTGGTAATAGTACTCTTTTATCTGATTGTGCTTGCAGGCTGCCCATTCTTTTTTTTTTTTTTTTTTTTTTTATGTTTTTTTTTTTTTTTTTTTTTTTTTTTAAGATTTATTTATTTATTTATTTGATAGAGAGAAACACAGTGAGAGAGGGAACACAAGCAGAGGGACTGAGAGAGGGAGAAGCAGGCTTCTGGCCGAGCAGGAAGCCCGATGTGGGACTCGATCCCAGGTCTCCAGGATCATGACCTGAGCCGAAAGCAGTCGCTTAACCAACTGAGCCACCCAGGCACCCCAGGCATGACATTATACAGTTAGAGCAATCAGTGAGAATGATTTTACAGAAAATTCCCATGCAGGAACCCTCCCTCACCACCAGCAAATTATGAACTGGTGTGGTATCGTGCCCTCCTGGATAGAAGGGAAGTAGCTATCTGTGGGCCTAGTACCTCTGAGGTTAAGCAACGGGATGACAGCAGGAAGCATTGTGATGTGATGGTGGAGACAGCCCTCTGATGGCTTCCATGGGTGTTTGGAAAGCACTGATCAGATGACTGTGATGCCTGACTGGCAGACCCCGAAGGCTGATGGGAAAATAAGAACAGTGGTGTGCAGGTATGACTTGTGAAGACGGGCCCATTATTGATTTGTATATTCATAGAGCTTTCTAAGAGAAACAACCAACTCTTAAAACAAACATAGTAAGTCACATGTTGTGAGTAACCGTGACTATGCTGAAAGGTCGGTGATGCTGCCCAGAAGATCAACAACAGATAGAAGTCACAGCCATGCCTAGACTGGAAGAACAAAGAGAAGAGGTGGTTTTGCCGGAGCCCAAGGGTAAGGTCATCTGTGGAGGTTGGGATGATGGCAAGCCCATTCTGTGAGCACTAGAGCCATGAGAAGCTATTCCTACTGATCACTCTTAGCAGAGAGAAGGTGGAGGGGTTACGGCTTGGCTTCTCCCTTTCTCTCTGCTTCCAAAACACCAGCCAGTGCCTTCCATTGGGAGAACTCTGCAAGAAACTACTTGACATAGAAAACTTGAGAATAGAGCCTTCAGAAGTCACCTGCCTTGGGGATCCTGAGCAGAGCAGGGAGAGGGCAAGGAATGAATCTGAGTGCAAACAGGCCCAGCACCAGTGTTAATACCCCACACTGATTTCCATGCTACTGGAAAGCTAGGGTGTAGGCAGGCAAGGAGGAAAGCATGAGTGAGAAATAGTATATTCAGCATCGCTATTCTTGCCTAGTCTGTGGATAGAATCATCTAGTGGACAATTTGGGTTGTGACTTGGGACCTAAGACAGAGGTCAGGACTGAAGGGGTAGACATGATGGTCACTTTGCCTAAGTGGGCAAAACTTTGAAGAGGGTGAAATTCCCAAGAGAAGTTCTAAAGAGGGACAAGAGTAAGACCACTTACATTCGTATGACTATAATTTTCAGAACTTTTTAAAATGTTTTTTGACCTTCTAGCATCCAATAGTTTTGTCAAGGTAGCCTGGTGTTTTAGTTTCCTCTCTAGAAAAATGGGAAAATTGATAAATGATCATTCCTGAGCTCTTTCTTATCATTACAAGTTTTTTTTTAATTGTGTAGAGGGGTGCTCTGTGTCTAGACCTGAATAGTTATGAATTCCTAGGCACTAGAAACAAAGAAAACTTCTACAAATTTGCTTCTTGGGACTCTAAAAATAGAATTTGTTAAGTGGTAAACACTAAGTGTGGTTCTGTGCCAGATATCTTCATAAAACCCCACACAAGGATGAACTCATTGAATCCTTTGTGCTAGGCACTATTAATTTCCCATTGTACAGATTAAGTAAGTCGCTATCATAAAATGGGGGCAGGTTGGGGGGCCAGGGGATGCCATAAATGGTGGCACCACAAATATTCAGCTGATGCACTCAAGGAGACTTGACTAGCAAAAGATGAAGCTTCAATCGGAGCCCAGGCAGTTGGACTCCAGGGCTTAGGCTTTAGCCCGTCTTATGTATTGCCTCCTCTCTTGGGAAGGCAATCAAGTGATGAATGCTTATGTGAATTACACATGAGTTACGTTACGTGTCTGATGGCCCAAAGGACCCCCAGCACTCATGCCGTTTATCCCCATGCAGGAGTTTTATTATAGGCAAGGGATCTAGCGCAGCAACAGCCAGAGACAGGTATGCACGACAAAAATCCAGAGATCTCAGGTGCAGGCTTTCCCCCGCTGCACCTGGGTGGCACAGGATATCCTGTCTGCAGGTCTTGAATTCTACTGGCATGCATGTGAGGTGCCAGTTAGGCCATAGTGGAGGTCTCCTAGTGAGCTGGTCACATAGGCACATTCCACCTGTGAGACAGGATGCCACTGAAACCAGGTGCAGATTATAAATCCTATTATTATTATTACTAAAGAATGCTAACATCCTGACCTAACTCGTGAACACGTGAACACTATTAATCTTTGGTAAGTACACTCCATAGTGATTACCGATAGTTGGTGGCTCTGCAGATTAGTCTGGGGTCAATTTAGGTCACCTGACTTTAGCCCAGGATTTTCAACTCTCTTGCCCTTGCTTAGTGTGTAAGTTAAGAACCTCCTCCTAGAACTCTGACAATCAAGTAACTCAAATGCAAATGCTTGCCATTGGGATGGTAAGTGTTCTTACACCTGATGGAAAAGCTCTCATGACCTGTCATTACAAACATCTGTTACTTAGCAGATGGCCTAGTATTTTTGTGGCTGACTTCTAATGCCCCTACCCTCTGCTAATTAATTTTTCTAAGACTAGGCTGGGTAGATGTTCTGTTTGCTCATATGAAACCCTAACTTTCTCCAAAGGCCATTAGAATATAATGAGTGCTGTGATATTTATTTGTGTCTCTAGAACAGTGTTGCCCATTTGAAACAATGCAAGTCATATAAGTTTTTTTTTTTTTTTAATTTATTTATTTGACAGAGAGAAACACAGCTAGAGAGGGAACACAAGCAGGGGGAGTGAGAGAGGGAGAAGCAGGCCTCCTGCTGAGCAGGGAGCCCAATGCAGGGCTCGATCCCAGGTCTCCGGGATCATGACCTGAGCCGAAGGCAGTCGCCCAACCAACTGAGCCACCCAGGCGCCCCCATATAAGTAATTTTAAACTTACTAGCAGCCACATTTTTAAAAAAAGTTAAACAAGTAAAATTAATTTTAATGTGTATTTTTTACTCAAGTATATCCAAAATATAATTTCAACATGAAATCGGTATAAAATCAGGTGCAGGCTGTGATACGTTTTTATTTGAAGTCTTCAAAATCTAGTACATCTGTTAGTTACAGCACACCTTAGTTTGGATAATAAATTTTCATTTGAAATACCTGACCTGTACTTATGCTTTATAAAATGAACAATTAAAAATATAGATTTCCGATCCCAGATTGCTCCAAATATACTCAAAGTCTTCCAATAACCAAATTGAATACCAAAAGAATATTTTTCTTTAATATTCACAGCCATATCCCAAAACTGATCCAACTTTTTCAGAAGAATTGATTTAACTTTGCTCAAGAAACATACCGTTTTTAAGCCATGTCTACCCACATTATGTAAATTTACTAAATCTTACATCAACTCAATATTCATATTGAATTCAAAGGTCTATTCCATAAATTGAAAAGCAGCACTAAATTTATTAGTACCAGCAAATGCCTTCTTCAGATTTTCCTGCAGGTTTTGCAGTTTACAATGCCCTGCCAGTTGCAATTAAAATCTCCCACATACCAATTCATGCTAAGTGTGTAAAAGCTGACTGTTGGTTTGTATTATGAAAAGTCTCAATTACAACATACATTCTCATACCTGTCTAGTTAGGTTACAGTAAGCTTTCCCTTTCCTTGGAGCTGCAAGTTTAGCTTGTTTATATGCAGTGTGGTATCAGTGGGAAAAATGTAAATCATATTGCCATTTTTTGTCTTTGATTATTGAGAATTTGGCAAGCATCATTTCAGTTTCAAAGAAAATCTTGAATTGGAGTTAACAGCAAAGTAAATCTTTGTAAAACCCTTCCACAATTCAATCAACAAGTCCTGGCGAAGAACACAAAATCGTTAAATTCATTGCCTTTGATTCCTTTCATCATTTCTGTAAACTGGCAATGATTCCATTTGCACGCATATATGAAACAGTTTTAACAACGGTATCCATGACACTTTTCAAAGAGTCTGGTTCAGAAAACTAACTACATATACTTTTAATATGTATCATACAGTAGAAAAAAGCAATGAGGAAATCATCAGTCTCATTTTAAGATTCCACTAAGTCTAACTTAACAACTAGCTATAGTGCCATCATGATAGAAGCTAATTTTTTTTATATCTGATGAAATTCTTTGACAGCTGTATAAGATTTTTTTTTTTAAAGCCTGTTTTAGGAGTTCAATTTTTTTTTTTAAGATTTTTGCTTATTTACTTATTTGAGAGTGAGCATGGGGATGGGGAGCGCAGAGGGAGTGGAGAAGCAGACTCCCTGCTGAGCAAGGAGCCTAATGTGGGGCTCAATCCCACCCAGGACCCTGAAATCATGACTTGAGCCAAAGGCAGACGCTTAACCAACTGAACCACCAAGGCATCCCTAGGCATTCAATTTTATAGGCTGCAAATTGACATTTTTTGGTGAATTTGGAAGTCTTTTAAGGTAAAGGTACCTAAAATATTAATTGGCCAGTTTCTCTTTTATCTCTTGACTCATCTAAATCAATAGAAATCTACCTGCAAGTTTTCAAATTATAACTCAATTGACCTATGATTTTATTAGGAAGGTTTTACATTCTATAGGCTATCCATAGCTGAAATAATAATTTTGTTTACCATCTCTCCCTCTAAAAGTGGCTTTATACCTGGCCAAAGTTATAAGCTCAGATTCTGTTAAAATTGTGTAAAAAAACAGTTTGTTAGGACATTTAATTCTGATTTTAGATGGCTTATTTCATTGAGTCTTTTTTGACTGTCAAAAGGGGCCCTTTTTAAAATCAAAATCACTACATATTATTTGCAGAAAATGTCTCCTCGTGTTATCTATTTTATTATCTTTACTTTTTTTTTTTTAATGTAACAAACAACTTCCTTGGCTCTGCCCAATTGATCTTTGTCATGAACTTTGCAACGAATTTTCTTCCAGCCTCCTCTTCCCATTACTCTTCTGGTCATAGTGCTCCCTTCCAAATCTCCACTCAGTTCTGCATCCGTAGTATGCTTTCATTTGAAATCTAAATTTTTTCTGTACTTATTTTTTGAACTATAAAAATGAATTAACTGCATTATAATGAAAATAATAGTATTTCAATTTAATTACCAACTATAATTTATGTGGGTTTTACCATAACTTTTTGCTATCTGCATAAAACATTCAAATTAGCACATTCCGTTATATGACATACAGAAAATAAAACCATTGGAGTTGAATGAGTCTGTTTACCCCTTCTAGGTTCATTATATATTAATATGTAATTTTGGCAACAATGCCCTCGCTTAATACATGCAATATGGTAAGGAATAAAGTCTTACGTGATGCAGCCATTAAAATAAAGTCCTACCAGAACAATAAAGTTGTATTTAACAGAAAACGATTTCACACTGCTTCAATTTCTAATTTAAATTTAAATTCATTAAAACAAAATGAAAATGAGATGTCATTTTCTCAATTACATGAGCTACATTTCAGCTGTTCAGTAGTCACACCTGTTTCATGGCTCCCATATAGGACGGCATCACTCCAGAATCTAGCTAGATCACAAAGCGGTGGGGGCAATCTTGTGTGTCTTGTTCACTCTTTGTCCCCCATGTGTAGCAGAGCACAGTAGGAGTTGAATAAAAGTTTGTTCCATTAAAATGAAGTCATGGGCTCAGCACAGTGACTGGCACTTTGTAGACATTTGTTGCAGTACTGATTAAATGAAGGATGTGCCATTTTCTCATTTATTGATCAGTGACCCGGTCTTCAGGCAGCCACGGCCCCTCATTGAGCCCACTCCAGCCTGGTGACCACGTTCCCTACCAAAAGACAGTATCCATCCACACTGTGGCTTCATTCTATGCAGTCCTGAAACCTCTATCCCCCTAGGGTAGTTCAAGTGATGTCATTGAATTCAGGGGGGAAAAAATCAAGAAGTCAGGATTTGTAACTCCAGAAAAGCATTCTGTGGTGAGGGCACGGGGAGATATGGTGTTTGGGGCCAGATGGAGAAGCATTCTATTAAACTGGGGAAATGGATGGGGTCCTAGCGTGGGGGTTGGAAGGAGGAGTGAGACATCCTCTGGCAAATGACTCCACCACGAGCCTACCACCTCCTTCCTCACTTCTGTTTTCCAGAGACTTCTTGGCGAAAACACAACAGAACTCAGACTTCTCCAGAATGGTATTTTTTTGAATCCTTTTTCTGTTTAGGGCTAAAAATAGAAAGTCAAAAAAAACGGGAGCGGCAGCTGGATGGGATTTCAAAGCTGCATTCAGCAGGCTATGTTTCCTCTTGGCTTAAAAATGTATGTGCGTGTGTGATTGTTAGGGAGAATTGTCCTGATTAAAGAGAAAGGGTAAATTGCTAAGAGAAACACCACCAAGTTGCAAAGTGAAATGTTATTCTTTTAGATTAGGGTTAATTTTGCGACCGTCCGCCATGCTGGTAGGCAGGTCCTGTGGAGGGTCAGGAGCCCTGTTTCCATGTCTGCCACCTGGCACAGGGGAGGGACCAGGAATCCAGGGCTTTGAGAAGTTGCCTGTCTTAGGCTCCAAATGGCTAGGGAGATCTTCCCTGTTTTTTTGTCAGTGCTATTACTGTGGTAAAATATACACAACATAAAATCTACCATTTCAACAGTTTTTGGTTTTTTTTTTTTAAGATTTTATTTATTTGACAGAGAGAAACACACCAGAGAGGGAACACAAGCAGAGGGAGTGAGAGAGGGAGAAGCAGGCTTCCCGCCGAGCAGAGAGGCCGATGTGGGGCTCGATCCCGGGTCTCCGGGATCATGACCTGAGCCGAAGGCAGTCACTCAACCAACTGAGCCACCCAGGTGCCCCCCATTTCAACAGTTTTAAAGTCTTAGGTAAATGGCACTTAGTATATTCCTGGTATTGTGCCACCATCATCACAATCTAGTTGCAGGACGTTTTCATCGTTCCGAAAGGAAACTCTGTGCCCAGGAAGCAGTTGCTCCTCATCTCTCCCTGCCCCTTGCCCCTGGGAACCACTAATCTACTTTCTGTCTCCACGGATTTGCCTCTTCTGGGCATTTGATATAAGTGGAATCATGCAGAATGTAGCCTTTTGTGTCCGGTTTCTTTCATTTTGCGTGTTGTGTTCAGTGTTTATCTGTGTATAGTGTGCATCTTTCTTGTGTTTGGGTGACCTTGGGTTACTCTCTGGCGTAGTAACAGATGCCTGGCATAGGAGCCATGCAGACCCAGGTTTGAATCCTGGCCCTGCCTTTGAGCTTCAGTTTCTCTAGCTACCCAATGAGAATATCCTGAGGTGTCTACCTCAGGAGTCCTTGGAAAAGTTCATTTGCTAACATTGAACTATTTATTTGGTAATTCAGTAAAGATGAATTAAGCCACCACTACGTACCAGGCCAAGGCTTCAGGGATGTATTGGTGAAAAACCCTGAACAAGTTCTTGGCCCTCCTGGAACTAGGTCCTAGTGTGAGAAGTAGACGATAAACACAGAACAGAAACAAATAAATAGGAACAAGATTGGGTGAGCTGTAGTTGTCTGGGTATAGGAGAGGACCTGCTTTCACAGCTTGGCGAGCAAAGATATACCCCTGAGAAGCTGACATTTGAGCCAACATCTGGGGAATGGAATGAGGCAGTCTTGTTAAGAGCTGGGGAAGACTGTTCTAGAAAAAAAGAACACGGGGGCGCCTGGGTGGCTCAGTTGGTTAAGCGACTGCCTTCGGCTCAGGTCATGATCCCGGAGACCCGGGATCGAGTCCCACATCGGGCTCCCTGCTCGGCGGGAAGCCTGCTTCTCCCTCTCTCACTCCCCCTGCTTGTGTTCCCTCTCTGGCTGTGTTTCTCTCTGTCAAATAAATAAAATATTAAAAACAAAAAACA
>PITA01032303.1:0-14095 GCA_004023965.1 Spilogale gracilis
GGAGGGGCTGGGAGGAGCGCCCACATCTGGGGTGTGTGGCGGGGAGGGGCTGGGGGGCAGTCTAGGGTCAGAGGTCACACGTGAGCACCTCCACGGTGGGAACCCGGGAGTCGCTGGGTGGGCTGGGCAAGGTGCCCCGTGGGGACCTCCGAGAGGCTGGTGCAGGAGGATGGGGCCGCCCTGGGGGGGACTGCGGGTGTGGGGCCCCGCAGGACCGGGCTGTGCAGATACCGCGCGTGGTTGGGGTGGAGGGTCCGGGGCGACCCCACAGTTGGCGAACCCGTGCTCGCTTCCTGTCTCTGTGTCACGTTTTAGTGATCCGTGCCAGGGCTCGAGGGCTTTCATCATTCCTCCTCTGGGGCCGTGTCGTCCCAGCCCTACTGGCAGCTGAGGGACGGTCAGCGCTTATTAGCAACAGAGCGCTTTAGGGCGAGGTCTGCTTGGTGCTTGGTGCTGTTTTCCAGACGGGAGCCGTTGCACGCAGCGGACCACGTAACCCTAACTTTTATCTGCACTGGGAAGCCCTGAAATTCTTTAGACTTGTTTTATCGCGATACGTGCTTTATTGCAGTGCTCTGGAACGATCCTGCCGGATTGCTGACGTGGCCTGCACACTCTGTGCCCCCCGCCCCCGCGGCGCCCTGCTGTCTGTCCCCCGCTGAGCCATGGCTCCCACTACAATGCGGGCTGGGCGACTCATGGGTCCTCCCTGTAGCCCGGTCCAGGGGACACAGGGGTCAGGGCTGCTTGGATGACCTCCGCCCAGCTGCTGCCGGCCCCTCAGCTCCCTCTGGGCTGGCTACTTGCCCCACGTGGGATCCTGCTGGTCACATCCAGATCTCTGAGGGCCTAGAAAGGCCCACCGTTTAAAGCGATCCTGTACTAACTGAAAATTCCTTTATAAAGCACATGCCTAAGCTCTTGGCCCAGGGAGGGGGGTCCCCCTGAACCCCTCTCCTGTCCTGAACCTCCAGGGCCCCGCTGGCCCGTTCTGATGGGGGGGAGGCGGGTGTGGGTTGGGGGCAAGGGTCTGGGGCAGGCAGGGTGTGTTGATGAGGAAACCCACCTGAGACGGAGACGAAGAGGGAGGGCTTCCCGATGGACTGGTCTAGCCTGGGAGGGAGGGAGGGAGACAGATGGAAAGCAGCTCATGCTGGCCTGGGCACCACACGCGCACGCACGCGCGCACACATGCGCACGCACACACATGCACACATGCGCACACACGGGCACGTGCACACACGCACACGCCCAGTCCCTTGGTGAGTGGACAGGCAAGGTGCCCCACAAGGTAACAAGCCACCAACCTCTTCTGGGGACACCCACCACTGCCACCCATGAACCTGCCACGGGCCTTCTGGGCCAGAGGTCCATACCACTTGGCGGGGGGGTGGGCAGTGCACAGAGGCGAGGGGGGGCAGTGGGTGGGCAGTCCCTTAGGCTTCCTCCCTGGGCACCTCAGCCACGCTCGGAGATACCAGCCTGGGAGCAGGTCTTTCCAGGGAGCGTCCCAGCCCCTGAGCTGAGTGGGTTCCACACCCCTGCAGTGGGTCAGCTGCTGTGGGGGGCAGCCCGAGCCTCTGGTTGAGGTCAGGACAGGCCCCGCGTCCCAGCTGTAGCCTAAGAGACAGGGGGTGAGGTTCCCAGGCTAACCCCAGAGAAGTCTGAGCCTGCGCAGGCCCCGCGGACCAGGCCGTTTCCATGGGAGCAAGCTCCCCAGCCGGACACCGGACGCTGGCCTCGCCCGCTGGGTAGGGCTCCTGACTCCAGGTCCAGGAGGGGGAGGCCTCGGGGGTGCAGCCCGGGAGGCGGGACTCTGCGCCGGGCAGTGGGTGTGTCCCGGGCAGGCCCGGCCCTCCAGGCTCCCAGGCGGTGTGGAGGACAGGGGGCTCGAGGGGGTCCTGTGGCTGCGTGGGGGCAGCTGGCCGGGGAGCCGGTGCGCCCGAGTGGAAGGGAGGGGCCCAGCCCCCTCCCCGCCGCTCCCTCCGCGCGGACGCCCCGTGCTCACCTTCTCTGGAGCTCCTTGATGCGCACCATGAGATTGAGGTGGCCCTGGGAGTACTGTTCAATGACATCCCGCACGTCATAGGGTTTCCGGGCTTGCTGCGGGCCACAAAGACGGTCAGCCCCCTGCGCCGCGCCGTCGCCGTGCAGGACTGCACACGGCGACCCGCCTGCCTGCAGGGGACCGCTCCGGGACTTGGTCCCCACGGCAGGGTGACAGGGCCGTCTGGGCCCCGGGCACACTCAGGGGCCACCTCACCCCAGGGACACCTGGGCTTCCTGCCTGCTCCCCCTTTCCAGGTTATCAGCCCCTGTTCTTGGGGTGGGCCCAGAGGGGCCCTCTCTGCGTGGCCACGGTCGTCCTGGCCCCACGCTGAGTCCTGACACAGACACTGCTCCCCAGCGGTGAGGGTGGGCGGGGAGGAGGCCCCCGGGACAGCCTCAGACTGTCGCACCTGCCCTTGGCACCAGGCTGCCTGCGGGGGCTCCGAGGCTGTCCGGGCACAGGGAGCGCTCCCATAGTGGGCCCGGACCACGCAGGGCAGGGCTCCGGACCCCCAGGCACCTGGGCTGGGCGCCAGCTTGGAGCCCATAAACGCACATGGGGCTCAGGTGAAATCACCAGAAACCACAGCAGAAAGCATGGGGCTCCTCCTGACGTCAGCAGAACCTCAAGCCTCACTATGGCCCTGTCCCCAGGAGCCCGAGCGCCGAGGGTCTCCCCCAGGTAGCGGCAGGCGGGCTGAGTGGGACTTTAATGGCCCTTCATCCACACAAGCCAGCGAGAGCTGCGTGGGAACACGACCCCTCTGTCCAAGGGGCCATGGGGCCACCTGGTCCGGTGGGGCCCTCATCAGTCCTGGAGTCCGCATTAGCAATGAGCATGGGAGGGCAAAGGCCCGGAGGCAAGCCAGGTAGCTTGGTGGGGGAGGCGGCCGGGGCAGAGGCCACGAGGAACAAGGTTCAGGGACCCACTGCGTGCGGGCTGAGTGTCCTCCCCAGGGCCCCGGGAGACCTGTCCTCCCTGCCCAGCAGAGCCTACCCCTCCTTGCGGTACTCCCCCTGCCCCCCGAGACGGGCGCTCCCCTAGTCTGATGGCATGGCCGGCCCTACTTTCCCAGAAGCCTGGAGTAGCCCAGAGGGCACTCATTCAGCCCCCGGGCTGCACCTCTGATGGGCTCAGGGGCTCTGCCAGCCACGCGGCCAGCTCGACAGAGTTCTGGTGGTTCTCCTGCTAGGATTCCGGGCTCTGGGAGTTCCAAGGCGGAGGCCTCCTTCCTCCCAGGGGCTGGGTCCCAGAAGTCCAGGGGTCCCTGTCTCCCCACATGACCTGCTGGGTGGGGCCCTCACAGGCCATACGCAGCCCCTCTGGGTCCCAAATGAGGAACGTGACATCGGTGGGGAGGGCTGGGGTGGGCCTGATCGTCCCCAAAGCACAGCTGTACCCCTCACAGGAGGACTCGCCTCCCTTGCGGTCCATGCTGGGCCGCAGAACCACTGCATCATCTTGTGGGCTACACCCCAGGCCTGGCACGAGACCTCAGGGGCGGACACGGGAGAGGACTCTGGGCGGGCCCTCTGGCTCCCCGCGCGGTCCGCTGAATGGCAATCATGACAGCAACATTGAGGTACAAGTTGGTGCTAATGGCCCCAGATCTAGGTCTTCCTTCTGGAAGATGGGGTGCTGAGCCCTGCCCCTCCCTCCTAGAAGAGCCTGAGCTCCTCCATGTGCACAGGGACCTGGGTCATGATGGTCAGCCTCCGGTGGGCCCCAAGGCGCCGGGAGGCATGCCTTTACCAGTGAGGTCTGGGCTGGGGCACCGGCTGCGTTCCGAGCTCTGGGGGGTGCAGGCACCCCGGGGTCGGGCTCCCAGACAGGTGTGCCTCTGGGAACGCGGGAGAGAGACTGAGTGTGAGACAGCAGGGAGAGTAGGAGCACGTGCGTGTGTGCTGCAGGACACGGCTCTGGGTGGGGGGCTGCCTCCCCCCGCTCAGAGCCCAGACCACAGAAGGGTCTGCAGCCCTGCGTCCCCGCAGGGCCCCAGGAGCCCTGAGACTTATCTTGGAGCTTCTAGGCCCCCGGGGTCTGGTCTGCACTCCCGGAGGCCTGTTAGGGCGGCCTGGGGCCCCGCGGGAGAAGCCAGCTCAGCTTTCTCTCCAGAGCTCATTTCCTCTGAGGGCAGCAGCAGGAGCCCGAGATGAGCGGAGATAATGCAGAGCTGTCCAGACTGACCGGTGGTGGACATGGGAGTCCAAGGCAGACTCGAAGGGCCAGACACAGGGGCGGCCCCCCCCCCCCCGGGCCCTTATCGCCCCGCAGGGAGGCAGGCAGCCTGGGGGAGGGAGGACAGACCAGCAGGCAGCTGTGGGGGAGGGGAAGGCATCCCTGACAGCTGGGCCTCAGAGCTCCTCACTGCTCCCTCCACGGCCGCTCCCCCGGGGGTCCCTCCTCCCTGTGGAACGCTGCCGCTGGCAACACGGGCCAGCTGGGGAGGCTGAGGCCACCCCAGTCCCCCCCCCTTGCTGCAGAGCCTCTGCACCCCACCAGGATACACGGGGGGGGGGGGCTCTCAGGAGCATCTCCATTCAAAGGGCCCCACTGGCTTTAGACGGGAGCCCCAAGGGTCCCAGGCACAGAGGTGGGGAAGAAAGCACGGACGGTAGGGTTGCCCTGCCTGTTCCTGGGGGTCACACCCTGGTCTGTGTTCTGCAGCAGGAAAGGGGAACCCCAGCCCGGAAGGAAGGACGCGGCCCCTGCTGCGTTCCGGGGACGGGGTGCTAGTCAGCTCTAGCCACACGGGTAGCCATCAACCAAGGACAGACTCTGTCCTGAGCCGCAAGCCGCCCATGTGACCCCTGAAATGGGCCAGCCAGAAGCCTTAAGTTTCTGCCTCCTGGCCTGGGGGCTCCTAAACCTGGCAAGCCTACTGTCCACCCCGGCACAGCCCCCCACGTCCCCGCTGCCTTGCAAGGCCCTGCTCGAGAGCCATGGTGGCCTGGCCTCTCGGGCTGGGGGCCAGCCCCGTTCCAGATCCCCACTGAGCCCCTGCCCTACCAGTTTGAGGTCTGGTCGTCACTGCCAGGCTGCTGGCCAGTGTCTCCTGCCCAGGGCTTCCCCTGTGCTGCCCAGATGGTCCCCTGCAGGGGGTCCTTGCAGCACCTTCCCCGAAGGTGCTGGTGCTGCCGGGGAAGGGCCCTTCCTCTTTCAGCACCCCTTCTGCTCCCTGCCCTCCCAAGCTTCCCTCCGCCTCTGGGAAGGCACGCCGTAGACCTCAGATACCCTCCATCTCTGGGGCCATCGTGTCTTCCCCAGGATGTTGCCAGGCAGGCCTCCCGCCGCCTGCCAAGAATGGCATGACAATGCCTTGTGTGTTCGGGGGATGAGAAGTCCCAGGCCCCTGTGGGACCCTCGGAGCGACTTGTCCCCGTTGGGCGGTGAGTGGCCTCCCTGCCCAGGGGTGTCAGGCAGACGGGCATGCCTGAGGGTCCCCATTTCTCAAGTCCACATGCTCTCCAAGTGAAAGCTGAGCGAGGGACCTCTGCAGACCAAGGACTGTCCCCACAGCAGAAGGAAGTGGCTGAGGCGGCTCCCGGCTGGCTTTCTCTGGGGATTTGAGGGGCGCTGCAGCAGACCCAGCTCTGGAGGGAAGGGGATGTGCCTGGGCAGCCCACCAGCTCCAGCCCCAGCCACGGAGGAGCCCTTCCCTCTCCCTGTAGAGGGGGCAACCCCCCCCCCCCCCCCGGGCACAGGCAGGGTCAGGCAACCCTCCTGTTCTCCTCACTCCCAGTGGGGCGGGGGAAGAACAGGCCAAGAGCAGTGACTCTGGGGTTGAGGGGACCCTACTTCCTGCCCAGGTGATGTGGGACAGGCCTGGGGCCTTCTCTGTCACTCCTGCCTCGTCTGCCGGTCAGTTAGGGGAGAGAAGGGTGAGTCCCTGAGGCTCTGCCTGTGTCCCGCTCTCAGGTCCTTCCTGTCTTAGAGAAGGATAATGACGTTTTGGGGTATTTGGTGATGGAAAGATCAGGTCTAGGGTGTGGCAGCATATGGAGGCCTTGCAGCCTTTGCCATGAGTGGGAAAGGAGTTTGTGGGGCTGGCCCAGGGCCGGAGGGCTTAGTGTAGGACTCACCTGGAATTTCTTCTTGGCTACAAAGTATTGCATGCGCCGAATGACTTTGATGGTGGCCCGGTGGTGCTCCCTCAGCCTGCCGGGGAGAACGGAGAAGAGGCGTGAGTGGCCCCGTGACCGTCACCCTGTGCCCAGGACTCTCACTTAGTGCCTTCCCAAGTGTCTCCCCTCTCAAGTGCCTTCTAGGAACCCAGATCCTTCTAGAAACAAGGATCCTCCTAGAAGCATTGAAAAAGGAAACAGGACTGATTACGTGTGTAGAAAGAAGTCTGGAAGGAAAAACACGCACGTGGAAGGGGAGGGGCTTTGGCGGCCAAGACTGACCGTGACCAGCCCTCCTCCAGGAACAGTGCTCTGCCCTGCGCTTCGTACACGCTGGCGGAAAACCAACACTATCTTTAGCGAGATAATATCATGGAACCTCTATGTATTTTTACAATGAAGAGACTGAAAAGCAAGGGAAAAAAAAGACCACAGAAACAGATCTTGAGGTGTGGCAGAGTCAATGGCCCAAATGCTTGGAGCTCCTCCATCGGGAGATAGAGTTGGTTTTCCCACTATTCGAATTTGGGCCGACCTTGACACTTGCTCAGACATGAAGAATGCTGGGAAGTCACACCGTGTATAACTGATGTGCTCTTGGAATGTGGCCGCGTGAACCAGCCTGAGCTGGGTGGCCAGAGCCACGGATCGGAGGAGGACAGAGGCGCCCCAGTCGAGAGCCAGTATCGGGCAGCAGACGTGCGAGGAAGGCCATCTCTGACCATCCAGCCCCAGTTGGCCTCCAGATGACCAAATGAATGACCTCCCCACGGAGCTGACCCTGAATCGCTGACCCACAGAATCGTGGGCAAGAAAACGAGTCGTGGTCTTGAGCCACTATGTTTAGGTATGGTTTCCTAGGCCGCGAGAGATCACAGATAGAGAAATCGCTCCCTCCCACCCCACAGGGTCCTGTCATATCGAGATCCTCAAACACGTGGCACTGAGTTGGAGACCAGGCATCGGGCAGAGGCTGGGGAACAACTGGCAGGTCCTGAGACGTTGGACAGAGAGCGTGATGTCATCATCGACGGGACGAGACTTTGAGATAGCTGAGTTTTGTGCTGGAGGAATGGAACGTTATGGCCCGAGGGCAGAGCCTGTTGTGGATCAAAGAGGAGTGCAGGTCTTTTGTAGTTCCCCCCAGCAAGAGGTAGGGTCCGTTCCCACCGTGGTGAACGTGGATCACCGTGAGCTGTGGCCTCAAGAGCCCTCAGAGCTTCCGCTGTCGTCTCGTCAGAGTGCTGCTGCCACACGTGTCTGTGTGAGGCTGCGGAAGAGCAGTGTAAGGAGAGCTGAGATCACCGGTGCGGCCAAGCTGCCACCTGGATGAGCCCAGGGGAGACCACCCAGATGAGCAGCCCCAAAATGCTGACCCACAGACTCGCGAGCAACAGGTGGCTGTGGTTGGGCTCCGAGCTTTTAGATAAAGACTTTAAAATAACCATGATTAATTGGTTCAAGAAGATAGATGGAGTATTTCACCCAAGAAATAAAATCTGTCTTAAGAATAATAAACTGGAAATTCTAGAACAGAAAGGACGATAATGGAAGTGAAGAATGCAGCAGATGACTCCGGTAGCAGAGGAGACCCTCAAGAAAGGGATACGTGTGAACCAGAAGGGAGTTGCCAGGTGGGGGCCTGGAGACAAAACAGAATTAGACATACAGAAAAATGCAGGAAGTGGGAGATAGGATTCTGACACATGTGGAGTCCCAGAAGGAGAGGAGACAAGAGGGAAACGCAGTAGCTGAGGACTCTCCTAAGGTGATGGAAGACATGAGGCCACAGATGCAAACGGCTCTTTAGCTCCCCAGGCTCATCAGAGAAACGCTGCTGAGACCAAAGGCACAGGGAATGTTACAGAAGCCGCGAAGGAGGGGATGGGGACAACGACACATTATCCTGATGACCGGCTTTTCAACAGGATGGATAAGAACCAGGTGATGCCGTTTTGTTGTGTTTTTTTTTTAAAGATTGTATTTACTTATTTAAGAGAGAAAGTGTGAGAGAGAACGCATGAGCAGGGTGAGGGGCAAAGGAAGAGGGAGAAGCAGGCTCCCTTGAGCAGAGAGCCCGACCTGGTGCTCGATCCCAGAACCCTGAGGTCATGACCTGAGCCAAAGGCAAACGCTTAACCAACTGAGCCCCCCAGGCGCCCTGCCTGGTGCCATCTTTGAAGTGCTCAAGGAAAATCACTACCAACGTAGCATCCTAGACCCATCAAATGGACTCTTAAATATGAAGAAGTAAAGTACGCAATCCTGTACATTTCTACTCAGATGAGGTCCCTAGAGGAGTCAGCTTCATAGGGACAGAGAGCAGGATGGTGGCACCAGGGGCTGGGGAGACAGATAGAGAGTTAGGGTTTCATGGGCCCAGAGTTTCAGTTTCACAAGATGAAAAGGTTCTGGAGACAGAAGGTGGGGACAACCGCACAACGTGTGAATGTGCTTAGTGCCCCCGAGCTGTGCACAACGATGGTTAAGATGCTGTATTTTATGTTCTGTACATTTTACCACAATAAAAAAGAAAAAGGAAGCTGAAATCCAAACCAAGAAGATTCACTGCTAGGAGAACTGCATTGGAAGAATGATTCAGGGGACAGGCAGAGAAAATGATCCCAGAAGGAAGCATGGGAATACAGGAAGGAGTTAAGAACACATAAAAGGATAGGTTTTGAGAAAGTTTACATTTCTATTGACTGAAATGGCAACACTTCATGAGGTTTAAACACTACTAGAGACAAAGAGGGACATTTTGTAATTTTAAACAATGGTCAGTTTGGGAGAAAGATATCAATTCTGAATCTGCATGCACTTAAAAACTGCATACAGGGTGCCTGGTCATGGTCTCAGGGTCCTGGGATCGAGGCCCACGTTGGGCTCTCTGCGCAGCGGGGAGCCTGCTTCCTCCTCTCTCTGCCTGCCTCTCTGCCTACTTGTGATCTCTCTCTCTCTCTCTGTCAAATAAATAAATAAAATCTTAAAAAAAAACCCCACGTATGTACTTGCATCTGTGTAAGCCGAGCAGAAATGCACGATAAAAACAGCATAAGGCAGAGGGTGTGGATGGAATTGCGCGGCCGTGAGTACCTTGCATTGTCAGGGAAATGGCAGAAAGGCTACTCTGGGGTCAACCCTAATGCCTCAAGGTTTCAGCCCCTGACGGAATAATGAAAGTACGTTAAGAGCAACGAGCTAACAGAGAATAAGAATGAAATAGTATCCATATATGATGAATCCAGAGGAAGCAGGAAAGGAGGTAAGAAAGAAGGACGAGGGTAAGGCAGCGGAGCGTACGTACCACAAGGGACAAGACATTTCAATGAAAGAACCAACACCATCAGTCAGGGTTCAAAAGGCAACTTGATGTCGCTTATAAATTTATATATAAATCTTCCTACAGACAGAGTACATAGAGAGGGTGACAGCAAACAGATAGAAAAAGGTATATCGTGGTGTAGCCCCAAGGGAGCTGCTGTGGCTAACCTGGGTCAGGCCGAGTAGACTTTACATAGAACCAGAGACAAAGACGGACATTTCAGAATTTGAAAATCCGTCACTCTGGTAAGAAGATAAGAATTCTAAATCTGTATGTACCTAAAAACATGACCTTTAAACACATAAAGCAAAGCTGGCAGAACTAAAGGTAGAAGAAAACGTGCACAGTTGTGGTGGGAGGTTTGAATCCACCTGTCAGTTACTGATAGAAAAGCAGGCAAACCATCAACAGAGAGACGAATCTGGATGACACGAGTAGCGACTTGGCCTAGTCAGCATTTACAGAACAGCGCTCTTGGTGGCCGAAGAGTCCCCAAGCGTTCCAGGTGCATGGGGAACGTGTACCTGAACAGTCTATACACAGGGCTTTAAAAGTAAGTTCCAACAAATATCAAAGAAATTCAATCATGTAGGTGTGTTCTCTGACCACAGTGAAATTAAACTAAAATCAATAAGAAAAAGATAACTAGAAAATCCTTAAGAATCTTAGAAATTGATCTAGATGACCCAAGGTCAAAGAAAAAATCTAATAAGAATCAGAAAGTATTTTATTTTATTTTATTTTTTTTTAAAGATTTTATTTATTTGACAGAGAGAAACACAGCCAGAGGGGGAACACAAGCAGGGGGAGTGAGAGAGGGAGAAGCAGGCTTTCCGCTGAGCAGGGAGCCCGATGTGGGACTTGATCCCGGGTCTCCAGGATCATGACCTGAGCTGAAGGCAGTCGCTCAACCAACTGAGCCACCCAAGTGCCCCCAGAAAGTATTTTAAATTAGATCATAATAAAAAGGGCACATATCACAGCTAAATAAGTGGTTGAGGTGCCATGGAGTAAAGTAAGTGCTTAGGGAAAACCTGTGACCTTAAATGTATACACTAGAGAAGAGGGAGGCCAAACTATTTATTTAAGATAGAGAGTGAGAGGGAGAAAGCATGAGCAGGGTGAGGGGCAAAGGAAGAGGGAGAAGCAGGCTCCCTTGAGCAGAGAGCCTGACCTGGTGCTCTTATTTTTAGTTAAAAAAATAAAAAAATTAAACTCAGAGAAAGTACATAGAAAGAGATAATACGCAGTCCAACTCAGTGAAATAAAAAAAAATGAACATTACATAAAACATCAACAAAGCCAAATTTTGATTCTCTGAAGAGACTAATGAAATTGACAGACTTTTGGCAAAACTGCCTGGGGCATGAGGAGATGAAAACCACCGAGGTCGGGCATCCAAAATAGGACATTTTACAGATCTCAGGAGTTAAAAACTTTACTCAGAGGACATAATGTACAAAAGTGATTTTGATATTTCAGTTAAAATATATCAATTCCTTAACCATAATATACAAAAACAAACAGAAGGAGAAATAAACAAAATCCAAATTTCCCAATATTAATCACATAAATTAAATTGGGAACTTTAATGATCTTTGCATAAAGCAAACTAACAAAACCTTAATTCTAGGTGATTTTACCAGTAAATTCTTCTAAACATTTAAGAAAGACCTAAGACCAGTTTTATATAAATATTCTGGAGAATTTTTATGAAGCAGCATAGCCTTTATATCAAAACTGGACAGGATATTTCAAGAAAGAAAAATCACCAGCCGATCTCTCTCGTAAACATAGAGGCAAATATCCTGCCCGTAACAACAACAAACTAAATGTGATATTGTCTATAAAGGCCTGTGATCGATGAAGCTTAATTCAGTTATCCAAAGCTGTGTCCGCATCTGAAAATAAACCCACATAGTTGGTCACAGAATAAGTTAAGAATAAATTATATTTGTTCTATAATCAAAGAATAAAATCAACAGAATAAGTCTAAGGAAAAACATATAATCAATTCAAAAGATGCATAGAAACATTTGATAAAACTCAAGAGCCATTCCGAATTAGAAACATGACTCTATGGAAAGCAGGAGTAGAAGGGACATCTATTAACATAGAAAACAAATACAGTAGAGTGAACATCACACTCAATGGTGAAATATTAAGATGTCTTCCTTCTGAGACAGGGAGCATGGCAGAGTTTTTCGTGGTCACCCTTTCTACTTGATGTTGTCCTGAAATGCAGCCAGTGTGTCAAGGGAAGGGAAAGGAAAAGAAAGACAGAATCATGGGACAGGGTAAAAATAAAACCACTCTTACTTGCAAATGATGTAATCACAGATGTTAAAAAAAATTTTCAGAATCCTCAGATAAACACTTTGATTGACAAATGAATTTAGCAAGAACACTGGTTTCAAAGACAACATACAAAAATCACTGGTATTTCTACATGCTAGTAACAGCTGGGAAATAAACAAAAAGATGCCAATAACAGCAGCATCAAAAACCATAAAACACCTGAGAATAAATCTACTGGAGACGAGTTAAGTTCTCTACATGGAAAAGTACTAAACGTTAGTGAAAGAACGGGAAGAAGGCCTAAATTAATTCAGGATATAATGTTCATGAGTTGGAAGGTTTAATATTTGTAAGGAACTCGTTTTGAGGTATGGATTCAATGTCACTCCAGTCAGTCTCTGAATACTTTTCTTTTTTAATATATTTTTTGGGGGCATATTTCAAGCTAATTCTAAAATATTTATGGAAAAGTGTGAGCCAAGAGCAGACAAGATGATCTGAAGGACAAAACTGGAGGATGTCCACCAGGGTTCAGGCTCACTATCAAGCATCAGGGATAAACACCGGGTACCGCTGGAAATGTTCTTAGGACGCGCTCCTGATGAATGCCTCAGTGGAAAAGAATGGAATATCCAAAGGTGAAATGCATATATTCGTAGTCTCCTGGTTTATGACCAGGGCACTGTTTCAGACCACTGGGGAAAGAATGTTCTTTTCAATAAATAGCCCTGGGACACATTGGACATCCACATGAAAACCACATGAGCTGTGGGGCGCTGCCTCACGCCCAATGCAGAAGCAGTTCAGCGAGGGCAGAGACCTGCAGGGAGGCAAAGGCAATCGAGCCCGGAGCACAGGGCAGCGGAGTGCCTCCACGACCTCGGGAAACACCACGAGTTAGCAGGACGCAAGCAGCACTGACGATAAAAGAGAAACATTTGACAAATGAGCCTTCCTTAAAGTAAAGCACTGCCTTCCATCGAAAGACATCATTAAGAGAATGAACAGGGGTGCCTGGGTGGCTCAGTTGGTTAAGCGGCTGCCTTCAGCTCAGGTCATGATCCCAGAGAGACCCGGGATCGAGCCCCGTATCGGGCTCCCTGCTCAGAGGGAAGCCTGCTTCTCCCTCTCTCACTCCCCCTGCTTGTGTTCCCTCTCTGGCTGTGTTTCTCTCTGTGAAATAAATAAAATCTTAAAAAAAAAAAAAAAAAGAGAGAATGAACAGACCCTCTATAGGCTAGGAAAGGACATTTTCTGGGAAAGGACATATATCCAGAATATACCTAGAATTCCTACAAACCAATAAGGAAAAGACCACATGATTTAAAAAAAAAATAGACCAAGGATTTGAACAGACGCTTCCCCAACCAGGGATGTCCACTCGCCCATGAACCGGTGCTCGACACCATTACTCATCGGGGAAATGCTGACCAAAACCAAATGAGGTATCGCTCGCTCGCTGCTGTGGCCAGAACGAGGAAGGCCGCCGCCGTGCGCTGCTGCTGGGAGCACCGGCTGCTTCAAGGCTGTCGGAGGGCTGGGTGGCGGCGGTCGGGGACGGCCCACGTCCTGGCATCTGTCCCTCCAGACGCGCACTCCAGGGAAGTCAGGCCACACGCGCATTGAAAGGAAGCCTCAGCGGGTTTACGGCGACTTACAGGAAACAGAAGTCAGAGTGACAAGCGTCTAAGTACAGTGACACAGAGAAGCCGACGGAGCTGTGTCCCCATGATGTGGTGTTCATACAGCACATATAAAAGCTGGCACCGCTGACACCCACTCAGGACCCTGCCCCGGCCACGGGCACGGCGGGGCGCCAGTGGGGGCGGGCGCCTGGTCACCGGGCAGGGACCCTTTGTGCTACCATGCGGCTCCAGCTGGGAAGGGGCCCCATAAAGTCCAGGCGGTTCTTGTGGCCTGGCAGAGAGAGGGTGTGGCCCCCCCCCCGTGCGCGGGAGAGGACAGCCGGCTAGGGCCACGGGGATCTGAGGGTCTTGCTGTTCCCTGGCTGTCAGGGTGGCCATGAGCAAGGTCCACAGGAGGCTCTAGTTCCAAAAAGGGGGTCCCAGGGCCAGAGAAGTCTTCACTGCAGCAGGGAGGCTGGGGTTCCGCAGGGAGGAGGCAGAGGGATCTCCCGGTAGGCGCCAGAGAAGGATAAGCTGTCTTCTTGGGGTGGTTCGGCTATGGGCCCCCATGAAGACGGAGGCTCAGACACCTGCAGAGCCTTTGTCCATCCTCCCCCCCGCCCCCAGCATCTTGTATTCCCTACAGGTGCAGGCCTCGGGACTGAGCTTCCAG
>PITA01032304.1:0-14093 GCA_004023965.1 Spilogale gracilis
CCCAACTTTTGTAGCAACATGGACTGGACTGGAAGAGATTATGCTGAGTGAAATAAGCCAAGAAGAGAAAGTCAAGTATCGCATGGTCTCACTTACTTGCGGTGCATGAGGGGCAAACTGGAGGACAGTGGCAGAAGGAAAGCAAATGGGAACTAGGGTAATCTAGGGAGGGAAACGAAACAACAGAGATTTTGAACAAAGAAACAAACTGAGGGATTTGGAGGGAGGGGGTTGGAGGGATGGGAGAGCCTGGTGGTGGGTACTGGGGACACCTAAAGCGTGGAGCACTGGGTGTGGGGAATGGGGAATGAATCTTGAAACACTGGAAAAAAAAATTTAGTAACACTAAAAAAAAATAATAATAATAAAAAAAAAATAATAATAAACCTAAAAAAAAAAAAAAATCAAGCCTGAGCTCTCCCACCCTGCTGTCTTCCTTCCCCACATGTGGTCCTGACTCAGGAGCAGTGTCCCACAGCACCCTTTGTCTGGATGATGCAGGCCCTTCTCCCCACTCTGGGGCCCACCAGGGTTCTAGAGGAAGCTCTTGAGTCAGTAGAAGACTGAGTCAGAGTTTTCCTCTGTAATGTTTCCATGTTCTGTCATTAGGTGTGGGACGTTCCAGGAGTAGAGTGGCCTTGAGTGAAATGGGGCAATGTTTCAGCAGCTGCCACTACAAGTATCTGCAGTCTGCGTTCTCCAGTCTAGACCCAAGGCAGAGCTTCTCCTGCCTGGGAACCATGTCAGCAAACCACAACTTAGGTAACTTCTGTTTCCTTGCAACTGCTCCACTTGACCAGAAATATAGTATGTCACTCAGCCAATCTCTAAATGCTAAGCCGCCTCTGGGCTCTATACTTACCTCCTTGTCCCTTATTCTTTATCCTACAAACACTTACTGTATTCAATCTCATTTTGTAGTTCTCTAGACTCTTGGGAACTTCTCATCATAAACTATTTAATAAAGTTTGCTCCATAACCTAATTTGTCTTCTTAAATCCTTTGTAACTCTACACAACAAGTGCTTCTTGGAAGGGGGATTCAGACAGCTTGTCTTTGTTTCTACCTAACCCTTTCACTGTTCAAATTCACTTCAAATATGTTTGGGGAACAGTTCTTCCAGAACTGTGGTAGGCTTTCCTTTCTGATAAAGGCTACTGCGATAAATTAGAATCTTGAATCCCTCCCAAAGAGCCTGAGCCTTTTAGAAGTCCAGACTTCCCTTCTCCCCTCAAGGCTTTCTTCCTTATACATCAACAGTCAGAAGTGGTCAAGACATTACCAAGCTGGCCACCTGGGATCCTGCTTACATCATGTACTGCCATGCTTTCCTCCTAATGATGATCAGGACCTATTCCCTCTGCCAGTACAGTGACTTCTTTCTTGCCTGCTGGTCCCTGGACAAGAGGAAGCCAACATGCCTAGGAAGCAGCTGTAGTTTGTAATTCAATGGGAGTCTTGCTATGTTTCTGCAGAGAACATGCCCTCATTCAAAACCATGATCTCCATACCTACAGAGCCCAGTGGGAAAGAGAACAAAATCCTCCCCTGGGTCATTGTAAATTAGTGTAATTATTCTTTTTACCTATTTTTTTCTTTTTACTTGTCATTATTCTTTTTACCTATTGTTTCCATAGCTATGTTGTTGTTTTTTTTTTCCTCGTGGGAACATAGTGCCAAATAAATGTCTTTTGATTCAATGCATATGATGCAACCTGAAGGACAATATCATAAAGTATTGTTTCTCAGTTGGCACTTTGGACAGGCCTTTAGAAGGTTGTTTCAGCAGTCTCTTCAGGCAGTAGTGTCTGGGTGGTATGATGTGTGATACAGTGAGTCCTGTGCTGTAGAGGCACCTAACCTGACATGATTTTATGTAAGACCTCATGCCTGTGGATCAGACCCTACAAGAGTCCTCAGACCGTGGTGCTAGACTGCTGCAGGAAATGTGATCTCATACTTAGAATATTGTCCATTCCTGTGAGAACATATCACCTCCCTTTGCAATGAGAAGGGGATAAAAGTTTGCGGTAAGTCCCCTTGGACTCAGCGATGCCTTAGTAACGTCCTTGTACTTGCCTCTCCCCAAGTTCCTCCCACTTTAACTGATACCCCAGATACCCCATGTGTTAAGTTGATAAGTTGTCCTTATGGCAGGCTATGATAGATTTATAAAAACAATTTCTTTTTGGTGGCACCCACGAGGACCCATTAGGATTCAAATCCAATCAACTGGATAAGGACTCATAGGAAACATAGTTCCACCCCACTTAGTACAGAGATACTTTAATTTCTACAATTCTGCTAACTTTCCAGCTATTTAACCACCACCAATCTTTGCATCTTCTCCTCTGGTAGAAATATTAATAAATTTTGACTTCAGGTTGATGTCATTAGTGTAGCTATCTGGAAATTTCCAGGAGGGAAATTGTGGAAAGGAGCTTTGGGGTGGTCACTGGAAATATGCATGTAAGGTGAAAGGGGTCTCATGTGGTCAATTTGCCAGCAAGTGGTTGTTGATTTTGTCAAGGAATTTGCCACACTGTGGGTGCACCATTGATCTATGTTATAGGCTATTAGGACATCCAACAGTGACAGTAGCTAAACAGTTTAAAGTAGAAGTCCATGCTGTTGGATCCTTGCATAGTCTCCATCTCTGCTGCTATGGACCTTTTGCTGATGTGCCCATTGCCATTGGGTGGCTGATGACAGAGGCTGGTGACATCTCTAGTATGTGCATTCTTATACCTCTATCACCCCTACCTCAGACATTCTTGTCCCTTATCTTCCAATATTTTTCTTTCTATGTCCCAGATAAGCAGGATAGGTCCTTTGCCATTACTTCCAAGCATGTATGATGTATGATGTGTAATTTTATATAGGGCATAATTTTTTAGGCCACTCTCTTTTTGTACAAAGTGAGTCATCATGACTTTCACCTAAAAGTCTTTTATTGTGAAGCTTTTTTCTTGTCATTATTTTCAAAGGCCACACTTAAGTGAAGCTATCATGTAGCTGCCATTTATTTTTGGCTTATATTCATAAGGCAAGCCAATCTGTTTGTGAACCAAAAGTTTAGACTCTTCTTTCTTTGCCTATTCATACATGATTTCTCCACAAAGGCAGAGGAATGAGCTGAGGGAAGGGGACTGAAGCAACAAAAGGGGCTCCCATGGAGCTCTGGAATATCTCTTAATACAGCTTGCTTAATATCCTATGGTTCTGCTTCTGCTTAATTCTGAGATGTTCTACTTCTACCTTACAATGCATTGGTGCTGGGTCTGTTCATTCTTAATAGCATAATAGATTTGATGGTACTCAACTCACATTGGCAGTTTGGGATGCATGGTAACTTGTATGGTCACCTGACCATGAGTCCAAGTGACCTGTCCCTAAAAGGGCCAAGCAGTATGACAAAAGTCCATTTTCTAAATGTGTGTAATTCATGACAAATAGCATGTTATATAACAGCTTTTTCCACCTCCATACCTCCAACATTAGAGATTCTATTGGGTCATATGTCCAAAGAGCAAGGCTGCTTTAGCTACAGCATGTACATACTGCAAAGCCTGCTGTGAGCCAGAGCAGTAGCACTCGCTGTTAAGTACGATGCTTCCTGAACCTGAGGAGGCCCATCGGGTCCATGCTTCCTTCTTCAAGGCAATAGATGCAATATTCAATATGTGTATTTTACACAGAGGGGATGACCCCTGAATTTTTATGTATGTATAAGACTCTTGAATCATTGCAGCATTTATCTCCAACTCTCTGAAGTGTGCATTTCCTTCCAAGGTCTCCAGTGTGCCACATGTTTTTTTCCCATGTGGCCTAATGGATATATCACATTAATGTCATGGATCACTGAGATGCTCTAGAGGATTCCCAGATGTTCCAGATCTTTTTGGACTGTATTATGACAAAGGACAGGAGAATTAACATAGACCTTGTAGAAAACGATAAATGTATGTTGTCATTCATTACATGTGAATATGAACAGTTTCTGATCTTTTTTATTAGACATAGAATACACCTAAAACAAAAAAGAAAACCATTTACCAAATAAATGATGGCATTCCATGTATCTGAAGCCCCATTAATATGTTATAGCAAAGGTTGCACATCTGACCCAAAGGCTTCAAGTTAGAAAATTACTCATTTGAATTTGTGATAATCTGTAAATTATGCTTCTGGATTCATCCTGTTTCTAATAGGTATCAGAGCATTATATAGTAGTATTATAAAGCCCACCATTCTTCATCCTTTAGATAATTAAGAATGATACTGATCTCAGGGCGCCTGGGTGGCTCAGTTGGTTGGGCGACTGCTTTCAGCTCAGGTCATGATCCTGGAGACCTGGGATTGAGCCCCACATTGGGCTTCCTGCTGGGTGGGAAGCCTGCTTCTCCCTCTCTGTCCCTCTGCTTGTGTGTTCCCTCTCTAGCTGTGCTTCTCTCTGTCAAATAAATAAATAAAATCTTTTAAAAAAAGAATGATACTGATCTCTGCAATCCCCACACCAGAATGTGTCATCATGGTTTTTTGTTTGTTTTGTTTTGCTTTGCTTTGCTTTGCTTAGTTTTAATATATCTTCCCAAGGAGAGAAGTTCCAAAGGTTTCCACCTGGCTCATCCACATTATGGCTTTTACTATGTACAAAATAAGGTTCCAATATGGAGATTCCACTAATTCCAAGAATATCCACACCAATTATACATTTAGAAATTAGAGAAATGACCATCATGTGTGTTTGTAGAGCCAATAGACCCACTCTAAACCAGATATTACCTAGGACTTTATTATTACTGGGACCCATTACATTATTATGCTTCAAGTATCCCAGTATTGATGGCAATTAGATTCTGTGTCCAAAAGTCCCCAAAATGCTTGGGTCCCTTTTCTCAATTCACAGTTACCTAAATAAATGGATAAATAACCATTTGAGGAAGGACTGGATCAGTCAGTTTCTTGTTTTGTTGTTGTTGTTGTTGTTGTTTAATGTTTCAGAGTCCTTCCTTTTGGAAAATAGGCCACCCCTTCAGTCAGTAGGATCATGTCTGACAACTGGTTCATATCAGGAAACTGCACAAAGGATCACAATATTTTATTGGAGAAGATGCCCTTAGCCTCCTAATAATTCACCCTTGACTCATTCTGCTTGTCAGCTGCCTATCTATTTGACCTCTACAGATGCCAGACTCTATGAATCATTTCTTCAACTCTTCATTGTTCAAGTCCCCTTGGCTCTCATTCTCACTTTGCTGGTCATTACGATAATTACAATGCTTTGGCTTCTGGCCATCTGGCCCCTATTATTTTTAGGGTCCTGTCACTCCAATTTTATTATAGAATCATCTTTTTTCAAAGGAGAACCACCACTGAAATTTCAATGATACAGATATTACTATCAGCAGTGTACCTTGATAAATGGTGGGTCTTATGACTCACCTTCTTTCTCATGGGAAATAATCTCCAATGGCTCTTCCAGCCATACATAGTATATCTGCTCCAGCATTTCCACGTTCCCAAGTCTTTCAATCCTTTTCCCCACTGTCTTCAGTGGAAATTATTGCCATCACTTTTCCATGCTTCTGGGTGTTCCATCATTGTAGCAAGTTCACACTAACTTCTGGGATCTTTGCTAGGATGTCAATCCCAAGTCAATATATTCTCCTATCAAATTAAATGTTCCAGCCCCTATGACAATACACTCTTGGAACTCAGTCCCAGTGTGTGTTCTCCCCAATTGTATCTGGCACATAATGTCTAGGATTTGGGGAGTCACTTACCTCTCTTCTCAGACTGAGCACATCCTTTGTTTGGTTATGCTGTGAGTACTCATGAAGAAGGTGGCACATGACTTCCACAACCAATTCCAGTACAGGACAGTCCTAGCTCCGAGATCGGAGGTGTGGGTTATATGTGTAGGCCCAGAGGGTTTAGGTAAACTAGTCAAAATCTTGCTTATATTAGTCAAAAACTTTGGGTCATATTTCCGTATATTCCCAACTTGGGCACTAAGATCCCAGGTTTTCCAAGTCAAGACACTGGACTCAACAGAACAGACCTCCCTTGGTTGGCTATTGGGTCCTATTTGAAATTTACCCACTCTATTAAATTCTGGGTATGATCCTTGGCAGGAGCTATTTTTCAAGAGATAACAGATTTTTTTTTTTTTTTTTACCTGCAGTCAGGACCTCTGGATTTCACTCCTCATTTTCTATTTCTGTTACACCCATATGTTCATAATATCTCTTGAGTGAAATGCTAGCACTTAAAAATAGCCATATATCTCTATGCAAAAATACTATTTTTGCCATTTGTTCTACGCCTGAAATAAAGCACTCTTCCACTGATGTACTACTCTTATCTCAGCTCCTGTGAAACTTTTAGCATCTAGACCACCACCTGGTGCCTGAGATCAATTGTGACCTGCCCACCACCACTGATGGAGTCCTCATTGACAACAGGGCAGTGAGTGATCCAGCTCCAAAATTTCTGTAGTGTGGCTCAACAAACTTGGACCACCTAATTGGAAGCTCTGGAAGGAATACTGATGATCAGAGTCATCTTACATTGTGCTAAAATTGTAGGACCTTTATATTCCTATATCACTTAGTCATTGAAAGGATATGCTCTGGAGCCAGGTGACCTTCTGTTGAGGCAGACCCTAAAGGAACTGAGAGCTAGTGATTTCCTGGTGACCTCACTGTTCATAACTGAGAATAATTGTTCCTAAAGAGAGTAGTGGAAGGTATATGTCCATGTCTACCACATACCATGGAAGGTTAAAGATAATGGATATGCATAAACGGCCCAGCAGATTAAAGACAGCTGGCAAACATTATGTAACATCAGGTTTTGTTCTCTGCTCCCATCTAAATCAACAAAAGTCCTCTCCATGTGGTTGTTTTTATGTGTGCTGTAGCATGTTTTCTTCTTTGCAATATGAACTCCCCGTTTTCTCCATAGATATCATTAGTCCCATTTTCTAGGGAGTTCAGCCATTCCCAGGATAGACTAAATGCACTATGCTTTTCTATTGCTAATGACTTAGACTCCAGAGATGGAAGGACCAGAGAGATGTCTTTCAAATGGTCATCAAGGACTTTGTGAGGAAAGAAGAGAGAATTGTCTGTGATAGAGTAAAAGAGTTTGAGAATACAGAAAAGAAAGGTAACTGAGGGGATATGCCAATTACAAGTCCCTCCCCAAGGGGAAAAAATATATGTCCTGAGAAGGAAAGCCAGCCTACTGCCAAGGAGGTACTGGTAGTAAAAGGCATGGGCTGGGTTGAAAGCTAGAGAAGAGGATGAACTTCAGTGAGCCTGGAGAACAGTATCGTCAAAGAGAGATAAACTTTGTCATCAGCTCCACAAGGTGATGTCAGCCTATACTCTGATTCAGGTGAGTCAAAAAGGAACTAACCAAAACATGAGAGACTTTGGACTCAGAAACAAACTGAGGGTCTTGAATGGAGGGAAGGGGGGGATGGGAGAGCCTGGTGGTGGGTACTGAGGGCACATATTTCATGGAGTACTGTGTGGGGGGCATAAACAATGAATCTTGGAACACTGAAAAAATAAAATTAAATTAAAAAAACAAAACTAACCCATGAACACCTATTAGACATTGAGGCTGAGCACAGCTTCTGCCTTTGTCCAGAACTGAACCAAGACAGGGAACTCCAGTGGACACCAGCTTTACTTTAAACCACTGCACTTTGGAACAGGGTTTTTTCAAAATGGCATAAAATAAGCTTAATTATATATTAATCATAAACAATTAAAAGCCACCAAATCTTAAACAAAAACTAGCAAATAATACATTTTAAATTATGAAAAATTTAAATTTATATTAAATTTTTATTTAAATTATGGAAGTTTATATTTTAAATGTCCTTTAGAACAACATTCAGAATCATTAAAATCATAGGAGAAAATTAATAAAGTGTGTATAAAGCCTGTGCACTAAACACTATGTTGTACTGTTGAGAAATGAAAGAAAACCAAGTTGAGCTACGTAGTCCATACAATGCCAATCAAGTTCTAGTAGTGATTGTGGTTTTTACATTTAAAATGTTTCATAATATGAATTTATTTTGTAAAGCCATAGGGTTACAGAACATGGTTTGAAAACCCCAGCCTAGGGGCACCTGGGTGGCTCAATCACTTAAGCATCTACCTTTGTCTCAGGTCATGATCTATCCCAGGGTCCCCCTCCCTTTGCCCCTCCCCTCCTCCACTTGTGCTCTGTCTCTCACTTTCTCTCTCTCTCAAATAAATAAAATCTTAAAAATAAAATGATAAAATAAAATAATCCCCTAAATATTTAATTAGCTTTTGGCTCCTCCTCCAGTCCAATTTATTAATTTTTATCCTTCACTAGAATATCCAGACTGCATTTCCAATTCTTTTGAAATTGCTTTGTTACAGTTACAGAATACTTAATGGGATACAAAATACGAGACTCATTTATTATTGAATAATAAGTATATGTTGAAGTTTCTTTTGCTCCACAATCCCAAGTGTTTTATTATTACATTTTACAAAACTGAGGAGGAAAAATGAATGTTAGCAACTCTCCAAGAAAAATATATAAGACATCTATGCTTGTTTATTTAAGTTGACAAGGGGATTTTAACTCTTATAATAGGTTGAAATTTTTCATGTCAACATCACCCCCAAAAGAGGATGTGAAAAGTTTGATTACAGAGTCAAAAAGCCTCTTGGGACAAATAGTGGATTATAGAGATTCTTACCTTTAATAGAGGAAAAGGAATTCTTTAGAAAAAGGAAAAGGGACAGCAATTATTGACTTTTCCTTGCTCAGAACAACTTGGCCTGAAGGGCATTAGAATATGTGGATGGCAGGTAGAGGTTGCCAAGGTAATCCTAATATAATTGCCTCTATCCCAGTACCACTGTCCTTCACATCTCGTGGGGCATCAGTTCTGCCTAGCTTCCTGCCTCTGTATCCCTACCTCCTCCTCAAGGACAAGAGACTCTATTCAACAAGGTCAACTATGAAGGGAGAGTCTCCCTGTGCAGACGCAGGACCTCACAGGCCTCTTCTCCTCTTCTGTGAGTCGTATCACCTGAAGATTTCTCACTAATTGTTGCTCCTGGTCCTATTTTTGTTAGGGGGGGATGTTGTACTTCATTTAATGGTCTTAATCTAGTTTAGACCATTGATATCTGACTGGAATATTTAAACAAGACCTTATTAACAGCCCAGAAAAAAACAAAAGGAACAAAACACATTTGAGTAATGAAAATCAGGTCATGGGAATTATAAAGCAGTTATTTTTCTTTCCCATGGGTTCCTCCCTCCATAGCTCCCAGGCCATTTCCCATACAATGGAGAATTTTACTACTCCGAACTGTCCCAAAGCAAGATGAGGATCTTCAAGGAGCAAGCTCAAGAGAAACACAGCCTTGCTTCAAGGATGGAGGAAATGTGTACAGCCCTAGGGGCTACTGTTGACTATCTGACTTATCAGCAGCAGGGACCACTGCTGAACTCAACATAAGGAAAAGGCAGATGCACAAATGATGATAAATGAATCCAATCCTGGAGAATGCTGGAAGGAGAAATCCTAACAAAGTCATATTTAATTTCAAGCCCCAATTCACAAAAGCAGCAATCCCAGTAAGGCTGCTCCCTGCTCAGTACTCTACCCTATTCTCAGCAGTCTGTATACCTTTGCTGGCCTAGTGGTTGGTCCACATGCATACACTCAGTCCTTGCATATCCCTTTTCAAAAGAGAAGATGAAACAAAACAAAAAAGCAGCATTTGATGTGAGAATAATTAAAACTATGCCTTTAGAATAAACTTAATTTTAATTAATAGATTTTATTTTATTTTTAAAGATTTTATTTATTTGGCAGAGAGAAACACAACCAGAGAGGGAACATAGGCAGGAGGAGTGAGAGAGGGAGAAGCAGGCCTCCCGCCGAGCGGGGAGCCGGATGTGGGACTCGATCCCGGGTCTCCAGGATCATGACCTGAGCCGAAGGCAGTTGCTTAACCAACTGAGCCACCCAGGTGCCCCAATAGATTTTATTTTTAGAGCAGTTTTGAGTTTGCAGAAAATTGAGCAAAGGGTACAGAGAGATTCTATATGCCCTCTCCTTCCCTATCACGATTTTCTGTATTATTACCACCTTGCATTAGAGTGCTATATATGTTACAACTGATGATTAATCATGGATATATAATTATTAACTAATGTCCATAGTTTACAGTGGGATGCACTGCTCGCACTGCACAGTCTATGGTTCTGACAACTGCTTGATATAATCTATCCACCAATTACAGTTTCAAACAAAATAGTTTCACTATTCTAAAATTCCCCTGTAATACACTTCTTCTGTCCCCCAAACCATGGAGTCATGATCTTAAAACCTGTCTTCAGAGTTAGAATTTCTCCAGAATATCATTTGGTTGGAATTATATTGTAAGTATCCCTTCCGGATTAGTTTCTTTCACTTAGAATTATGCATTTAGTGTTATTTCATGTCTTTCATAATATAACTTATTATTATTGCTGAGTAATATCACATTATATGAATTAGAACTGTGTATTTACCATTCACTATTAAGGGACATTCTGAATGCTTCCAATTTTGGCAATTATATACAAATGTTATCTAATGTTGGCTGTTGGGTTTATTCTGACCAAGATGAAATGGCAACTTGAATAAATCTGTCTGTATCTTTAGTTATGGAATGAGTCTCTCATTGGCAGCATATAGATGGGTCTTGTTTTTTTAATCCATTCTGTCACTCAATATCTTTTGATTAGAGTGTTTAATAATAAATTATATATAAATTAATTTTTGTTAAGGATGTATGTATTGCCATTGCCATTTTGTTACTTGTTTGTGGTTGTTTTGTGGTTTTCCCCTGATCTTTGTTTTTCTCTAGCTCTCTTTCATGGATCTCTGGCTTTTGTACTTTGGTTCCTTTCTCTTAACTCTTTGCGTATATATTGATAGACTTTGATTTGTGGTTAGTATTAGTTTTTATACAATTTTTTTTTGCATCTAGCAATATATATTAAGTCTATGATTATTTAAGTTTGAATCCATACTTTACTCTTCTCCCCATGCATGTTTGTAGTATATGTGTCATACTTTACCTTCTTTTATTTTGTGTATTCTTGATTTTTACAGATGCTCTTATTTTTACCTCTTTTGTGTTTTCTACTTTTCATACTCTCACTTATGGTCTTTCCTTTCACTCAAGGAGTCCCCTGTAATATTTATTGTAGGGTTGATTTAGTGGTCATGAACTCCTTTAGTTTTCATTTACCTGAGAAATTCTTTATCTCCTATTCTGAATGAGCCTTGCTGGATATTCTTGGTTGTAGATTTTTCCTATCTTTGAATATATCACGCCACTCTCTTCTAGCCTTCAAAGTTTATGCTGAAAAATTTGCAGATAGCCTTGTGTAGTTGCCCTTAGATGTAACTATCCTCTTTTCTCTTGCAGCATTTAAAAATATTTTTTTGTCTCTCCTTTTTACCATTTTAATGACTATGTGCCTTGGCATGGTCCTCTTTAGATTGATGTCCTTAGGGGAATTTCTGTGCTTCCTGGATCTAGATATCTGTTTCCTTCCCCAGATTAGGGACTTTCCCAGCTACTATTTCTTCAAATAAATATTCTGCACCATTTTATCTCTCTTCTGTGATTTCTATAATGTGAATGTTATTGTGCCTGATGGAACCACTGAATTCCCTAAGTCTATTCTCATTTTGAACACTTTTTTCTCTTATCTGTTCAGCTTGATTACGTTTCATATTGTGTCTTCCAGGTTATCAGTCCATTCCTCCACTTCCACTAGCCTAATATTTATTCCATGTAGTGTATTTTTACATGCTCTTAGATAAGTAAATAACTCTTTCTCCCATTTGACCACAGTGTTTTTTTCAAACTGCCACTTCTACTCAGTGTCTCTATGGGCTGTTTAGCATGCTGTCTCTTTGAGGGTGGTGACTCAACTTTTCATTCCCATTCAGGCTCTCCTAGAACTACCCCCACTCTTTTGTTTTGTTTTGTTTTGTTTTATTGCAGGCTTTAAGTCCATCTGACTGAAAGAACTCATGAAATTTTGCCCCTCTCTCTTTCAAAGCCAAATGTTATAGAGATTCTTCTTCCTATACATGGTTCCCTGCTGTGATAGTCCATTTCTCCTCCTTCTCTGTGGTCATCATTTCCTCCAAACTGTGGATGGCTCATAAATCCATTTATCTCCCCCACTGCTTCTCTACCCTTCCTACATTCTTTGATATGGCCTCTTCTCTACTTTTAGTTGAGGAACTTATTGTCCCAGGCTTCCAGTCATTTTCTGAGTTATTTATGCTGATGTGAGAATTGTCTAGTTGTATTCATGAAATAAGGTGAGGTGGGGTCCTTTTTTTCTTCCTGGTCTGCTCTACCTAGTTTCGTATTTTAAGTTTCCTACATTCCCCCATACTTTCTACTGCATCCACTTTATATATTTTATGAAACTTCAGGGGCACCTGGGTGGCTCAGTTGGTTAGACGACTGCTTTCGGCTCAGGTCATGATCCTGGAGACCCAGGATCAAGCCCCACATTGGGTTCCCTGCTCAGCAAGAAGCCTGCTTCTCCCTTCTCACTCCCACTGCTTGTGTCCCATCTCTCACTGTGTTTCTCTCTGTCAAATAAATAAATAAAATATTTTTAAAAATTAAAAAAAGAAACTTCAGAAATAGGAGTGTCCTTTGCAGTTATTCTGTTCTTCTCCTTTGACTGTTGGTGTTCCCCTAAGAGGCTGGATGGAGGATACTGGATACTGTGGACTATTTTTGGATTCTGAAAAAAAAAATAAACAACATCCTGTATATCTGCTCCTTGAAGTGTGGTGCACCTTCTAGAGGACAACAGGTACCGACTTGTTACTGCCAACCTCCCACAAACACTGCACCAAACAGACACTAGATGCAGGAGATGTGCAGGCTTGTTTGTTTGTCAATCACTGTAAAAGCAGAAAACATGCCCAGAAGAGTACCTACACCTCTTTAGCTGACAATTCATGAAGCCTCCAGGGGTATGAGCTAGGACCTTCAATTCATTCCTGCTCTATCTACTTCATGTTCTCTTCATAACTGTACACTCTTAAACTTCAAGCTGCCTCTTGTCTTCAGAACATTAATACCTATTCCAAGAATATTTTTATCAATTGAATGGGATACTAAAATCCTAGCTCATATAAGCAACAAGAAGACTGAATCATTTGTTTTCTTTAAAAATTTTAAGAGAAACCATAAAAAGTTACACTTTGCTACCTTGGCAGTCACTCATCAGGTTATCTTCCAGCTGAACTTCTCTGATTCTATCTGTTCCAATGTCTGCCCTGAAAAACACAACCTCAGAATAACGCAGGGTTTGTTTCTTCTGTAAGAACTGCCAACTGGAAACAATGATGTATAATTGGTGTATTTCATGAGGAAGACTAATATATAATTATTTTACTTTAGTGAGGAAGAAACTGAGAGGTCGTGTGTGTGTGTGTGTGTAAATTACCTATCTCTCCTCCCCATGAGATTTCTAGGTGCTAAATGGAGCACATACATACACACCAAAAGGTTGTTTCTTATTAACTAAGCTTTGTTTTAAGCCCCAATTAAGATAACTTTGGACACTGGGGATATTTTTTTAAATTTTATACATTTGAAGCTTAAAGAATAGAATTTAAGGCTGAATAGTCTACTTTTTCCTAAAACTCAGATCTTCTGATTAGAGAGACTCTGATTCTCACTGGTTGTTATCTGTACTTATTATCAGTCTAAAACTCTGTCAAAGTATCAGAGAATTAAAGTTTTCAGTTCTTGTTCTCAGATCATCAGCATTAAGAACCACCCAGGGGGCGCCTGGGTGGCTCAGTTGGTTGGGTGACTGCTTTCGGCTCAGGTCATGATCCTGGAGACCCGGGATCGAGCCCCACATCGGGCTTCCTGCTCAGCGGGAAGCCTGCTTCTCCCTCTCTCAGTCCCTCTGCTTGTGTTCCCTCTCCAGCTATGTTTCTCTCTGTCAAATAAATAAATAAAATCTTTAAAAAAAAA
>PITA01032305.1:0-14086 GCA_004023965.1 Spilogale gracilis
GCCCCACCCCTACCCCCAGTCCACACAGCTTTCCCCACTAACTCACTAAGACTACGATTGACCCAAGCAGGCTCCCTTCACTGATCACAAATTCTGCCTTTGACTACATCGGGCCAGTTTCAGAATCGAGAGCGTCAGTGCTCCCTCTCTACCTCAGGGCCGATGGAGAAGGAATTAATTGGAAACACTGGGTTAGTTACTTGGCATAGTATCTTTATCAGAGATGATCAAAGGAAAAAGAGGTTATTTTACTCAGTGATATATTCAGAATTTGGATCAGCCACACCACATACAGACCTGTTTGGATTCGCCTCTGGGTTTCTTGAACCAGCATTGGACCATCGCAGGGCAAACCAGGCCAATCTCTGTAGCTCCTGGCTCTTAGGTACAGCCCCAAGGGGCGGCAGGTCCCGGCTGCTCCCATTCCCCTGAGGACGGTGCTCTCTGCCAGTCGCACTTCTGTGAAAAGTGAAGGGTGAATAACTCAGGAAATACAGTGTAAGTTACCCTTCGAAGTGCAGGTGCTTGTTTTAGAATTTTCCCCACTGTTTGCCATCTGCTGTCCGCAGTGGCCGTCACTTGGCCTCGGCCTGGGCATCTGTTATGTCCTCGTGTCTGACCGTCAGTACGTTTCCCCAATACTGTGTGTCATTTATGGATTCATAAACAATCACTTACCATGAGTTGGGGAGCAGTTCGTGTTTGTGTTCTGGGTTAATTACTGTGAGTTGGTTTAAGTCTTGAGGGCAGGGCTACATTTTAAGGGACAGAAAATCTAGGGTCCTCTTAGGAGCGGGGTATTACTGGCTCAGAGTCACATTTAGTGCTTAGGGAAAGTATTAGGGTGCACAGGCATTGCAAGAAGTTAAAGTGAAATGCTGTATTTAAACCTGACCTTCCTGGTGGTTCATTAGTAACCCCCGGGGAGCGCAGTTTTACTCTTCAAGCTGGGCACCTAACAAATTGTATTTTATCTGAGCCATTCCTTCTTCCTTCCCTTCGTAAGCATTAATAATTGGAGATAATTACTAAAATCACTGAAATGGAGTAACTAACCTCTTCCCAGTTTTCTGGTGGTATCAATGAGAAATAAAAATGCAGATGGGCAGCAAAAGGACAGGTAACCTGACCCCCTGATTGAGTGAAGCGGGCCATTGTGTTGTTCGGGTGGATTTTACAACTTAACTGTTACTTATTTTTGTTCTTGCTCTTGTTACTCATTGAGAGAAAAACTAAATGTGATTTTTCCATTTAAATGCTGATACAAATGTCCACAACTTTTCTCTGTTAAATAGTTCTTTACATTTTTATGCATATAGGTTACAACCTGCCATATTCATTCATCCAGTGATGATGAAATTGACTTTAAAGAAACGGGTTTCTCACAGGATTCTTCTTTGCAGCAAGTGAGTCATGCCTAAAGCTTTGCTTTTTGTTTTTATTTTAAATGCCTAGTCTAGTTGCCGTCTCTGAGACAGCTTCGGAGGCCGATTATGTGCGAGTATGTGATTGGGGGTTACTTACTAGTTAGGCAAAAGCGTTTAAAACGGCAAGTGTTGGGTCTGTGAGAGGAGAGTTTGTATTGATTATATTTCCAGGAAATGTTTTGAACCTGATAACAACAATGCTGAGTCGGGTAAATTCCATTTTGACATGAACTGAACAGTTCTGCAAGTGTCTCAGACGTGCTCCTGCTGCAGACCTGTGCGGGCCCTGTGTTGTCGCCCCAGGCGTCCTGCAGTATAGACCTGGGGGAGCGCGGTGGGGGTAACGCAGCGTCCGCAGAAGTGACTGCCGAAAACAGTCTCCGAAGCGAAGTGGTTTATGTGTTTTCAGGGTCATCACAGTCTCTATCGTGACTCCCAAATTTAAGTTTTGGTCGAAGTAATGATGGCCACCCTGCCTTCCTGCCCCACATCCATCTCCGCTTACCAGACATGTATACTCTGTGTGGGGGAGAAAACAAGATAGAAAAATACACACACTGATTCATCCATCACCCAGTGGTGCTTCCCGAGGAGGTGACCGATGATGTCGCTGACTTGGCTGCGTATCAGCTTCGGGCTTCCACGGTAGACGCCCCTCGTTCAGGGTACCAGCTCGGTGTGTGCAGCGGTCGTCCTCAGTCCCCACTAGGTCTCGGCACGTCGGTTGCTCTGGTGCGGCCGTGTGCCTCGTCCCCTGCCCACCCGGTGCGGAGCATTTGCTTGGCTTCTTTTTTCTCAATCTTTTTTTTTTTTAATAGATTTTATTTATTTGACAGAGAGAAACACAGCCAGAGAGGGAACACAAGCAGGGGGAGTGAGAGAGGGAGAAGCAGGCTTCCCACCGAGCAGGGAGCCTGATGTGGGGCTTGATCCCAATCTCCAGGATCATGGCCTGAGCCAAAGGCAGTCGCTTAACTAACTGAGCCACCCAGGTGCCGCCTTTTCTCAGTCTTTAAGCATCGTCTCTGAGCAGGCCGGGGTGAAGCCGCTAGCGACTCCACTTGCCCTGTCCTGTGGCGTCCACGTAGGCTGTCGTAGCTGGTAAAGCTTGCACGCAGCAGCCGCTTGGTGATCACGTTCACGTTTTCAGGACAGGTCTGAAGTGGCTCTTCAGCGCTGCACTGGCTTCTCCATTGATTTTTGACACTGCTTCGGAAGCCAGGCTCCCGGGGTTCGGGGCGGGGGGCCAGCAAGCCCGGAGAGGGAGCCGTAGAGCACATAGCAGCCCCTTGCTGCTGCCCTCTTGCCTTGGCTTGCTGTCGGCCAGCCCTGGCCGCCCGGGGTGCCCACCTGGCTCCCTGTGAGTCCTCGTGCCGACAGGCACTTCTTTCTTTACCCCGGAGTTCTTGGTTTCAGCCCAGGAAGCACTTGGACTCTAGCCTTGCTCCTGCACGGAAACACCCAGAGGGTATTAAAACAGTCCGCCTGGCCTGGCAGGGCCTCCAGCGCTCCTCGCCGCTGCGCCCCTGAGCGAAAGCACGGGGGTATAACGTGTAAATTATCAGGGTGATTCTGAACCTGAGGAGGTAGCTTTAAGACAAAGAATGCCTCAACATCCATCTGTTAAATAAGCCAAAACCTTGGAACTCTGGGCGGCTGATTTTATCCAGGAGTGGTTACATTTAGTTACCTGGAAAGTGAGTTCCCTTCTCATGAGGTCTGATTCCATGGCTGTTGTGGAGAGACATTTTTCTGGTGGTTTTGGGGTTGACCGCGGACATGTACGTGGAGCTGTCCCCGTCCCAGAAGTGCCCTCGGCAGCCTGCTTCCTGTGGCGGTGATCGCTTCATGGGACCCTCCGGAGGAGGAGAAATCAGTCCTTTCTGCTAGACAGGCCTCTAGTAAAGCTATAAATCATGGATCATTCTGCAAATGAGAAATATGTTTCCAAGCCACTTTTTTTTAATTTGACAAGTTTAAGTTAACTTAAGAATTTTATGCTAGTCTCCATTATAATTAGAATATTAGTTTATATATAGCCATTACAGTTTCTCGTTCACATTTGAAGTTCGGTCTCATGTTGGTAAAGTCCTGAGTGTAGAGACTTAGGGCAGGCCATTTAACAACATTACCTGACCGTGTCACCTGTGGGGCCGTACTTGGCTCAGGGAATGCCTCACAGCTTTTGTGACCCCCCGACCCATTTGGTTTGTCTTCTGTCCCTTATGGTTTCCCCACCTCTAGTGTTTGATCCTTCCTTCCTTCTGATTCGGTCTGGAAGCACTGTGGAAGGTGAGGAGGTCTTCCTCTTCCTGGGTCTGGAGAATTAGGGCTGACTGCTGCAGGTGGGCTCAAGAGACCTGCTTGCGCACCCCTCCACCCCCAGGGAGGCTTGGTCACAGGCTGTGGCATAGATGGGGCACACCAGGGCTCTCCGTTGCTCAGGTGGCGCCTCCGAAGAGATCTGCTTAATAAAGCGGTGGGCTCACCTGTCAGTGACGTGACTAGGCCCTGGCTTCGGCCAGGACGAGAGTTCTAGGAATTGTAGGTTTGGGGTTTTTTTTCTTGATAATTAAGTCTTTACCAATTACACAGCCATATGGTACTTTCCAGACTTTGATCTCTCCATGTCCAGAGTACTTTTTCTATGGCTTTAAATGCAGTACAGTAACAGTCTTCACGAATGTAGCTTTTGGAAGCTTTGATAGCTTTATTAGTAAAAGTTGTATTTGAAACCTTAAGTTCTTTGCTAGCTTGTATCTTCCTGGAAGCCGTAATAGCCTTAGAACTAATGAGGAATGTGTTCTGTTGGTTTTCTTTTTCCTCTGAGTTACTGCATGGAAGTGACTTGGGTCTGTTGGTCGTATATATCCCCCTAGGTAGATGACCGAGTAGAGAGGGGGACAGGCAGTGTAAGTACTTGTGGACATGTGGATGTGTATTTGTACCTATGGATGTGTACTCACATACATGCTTTTATAATATATTCAGTATTTGCATGCTCTTTATGAAGCATTTGAAGAAACACTTTTTCTTTCCTCTTGTGACCAAAAAGATTCATAATACAAACACCAGTGTCACAAAAAAATTAAAGGGGAAAAAAAGAGAATCAAATAAAACAACTAGGGAGGGACCTGTTCCCTGTGTGACTAAGCTTCTAATCTGTAAATAAACTCTGGAGTCCAGCTTACGTCGCTTGCTCAGAAGAGTGATTTCCTGATTCTTGACCACGTCTTCGAAGGTGGCACGTGGCCTACTTTACCTTACAAAAGATAAAGATGCAGTTCAGAGGAATTGGCTTCTTTCTTTTTTTTAATTTTTGAATTGGCTTCTTTCTTGTTGGTTTTTATGAATGTGAGTGCAGCGTATCCTATTTTTCATTCATATGTCCAAGATTCTGCCCTGCCTGGCACAGCTTCCCTGCCCATCTCCGTTCAGCCATACTCCCACGGCCCAGCCTTGGCGTGCCTTACCCCGCGCCCTACTGTGAGGCTGGCCCCTCGCCCCCGTGTTGAGACAGTGTCAGCTCTGTGGGCAGGAAAGGGGATGGCATGGAAGTGTGCGAGTGAGCACATAGGGGCAGTGGGGCTCTCGAGTTAGAAGAAAGTGAGGTTTTAGGTTCTTGCTAAACTAGATACCACTTTTTTCAGACCTTAGGAAGAGATGCCTTCCAAAGCCAAATATAAGGTTTATTTTTAAATCATCTTCAATTTGGATTATCCATGCCATAATTCCCTGCCACCAGAATGAGTAATCAGGAATTAACGCTAGAGGCATTTTTGCAGCGATGTCTGCAGGGTGGGGTCTATGGGCTCTGCTCGGAAGGAGAACCAAGGACTCCGTTGTAGCTGCCTCTGTCCCAGCAAATGGCCTTGGGCGTGATGTCTTTAGTTCAGCCACCAGCTGCTGCTCACACCCCTTGAATGTCGCTCATTTGCAGGAAAGAGCTTTCTCATCCTTCCTGAGCTCTTTCCATAAGACAGCGTGCGCATTACTTACTGGCCTCGGTATTGATTGGGGTAGAATGAGGAGTGGCACCTGCTTATCTTCACTGTCCTTCACTCCTGACAAAGTACAACACATTCCGAGATTTCTTTTGCTCTACTGGACTTGCTTGTTTTAAATCAGAAGATCAACATTTTTGTGAAGTCCTTTTTAACATTCCCCCATTTCTTACCCAAGAAAACCCAAGTGAGCCTTGTGCTCCCTAGAAGTGGTGTAGGAGACAGAAGGGGTTCCTCCATGGCTCTTACAGTTGAAGGCTTTTCAGAGTGATGTCAGATCAGTGTTAAAACTTTGTCCTCTCTCTCTAAGGTAGGTAGGATAGAAGCTACTTTCATACTCTTCCCAGCCTCTGAGACTGAAGTCTTATTTTAAAAAAATGAGGTGTCTTTAAACGATGTGTTGTAGGATGGTGATTGTGATTATTAGTTGTTTGATCTCTGGCGCAGATGTTCCCGTAGCGGCCTTGGGGTGGGAGACAGAGGGAGGCGGGTGGTCGCCGCTTCCTGGATCTTAGGTTAAGGTTGGTTGTGTCCTAGGTGATTGATACGTCTTATAATTTCAGACTGTCCCATGTCACTTGATCACCTCTTTGAACAAGACTTAACCCAGACCTCTCTCTAAAGATAATTTGCAATAAGGACAGAGTGGTCACTTAACGTTGCTTATAGTGACGTGTACATTAGAATGACTTATGGGCCAAATTCCAAACATTTCCTTTTTTGGGAAAATTGGGTCTGAAATTATTTGATTTTTTTTTCTTAGAAAAACACACCAACTTTTTAAGCCCTAAGGCTGTAATAAGTAAGATGGTTTCTGGAACACAAATGGGCAAATAGTATGTAGAATGTCATTAGAATCATTATATCACTGTCACTGGTCCTGGGGTTGCCAGGCCTTTTCTGATTATCAGATGCAACAAATGACGTCCAATTTTATTGACCAGTTTGGCTTCAACGATGAGAAGTTTGCAGATCAAGATGACATTGGCAAGTGAGTATGTTTTCCTGTTTCCCTCTCTTGTGCACTCCTGCTTTTTGTGTGACACACTGTGATTCTCGTGGGCTCTGGGGACTCTTTCACATTCGTGTGTTGAGAGGAGCCTGTCTTCCAGGATGTCCCTTATAATTAGCCATTACAGTTTCTCGTTCACATTTGAAGTTCGGTCTCATGTTGGTAAAGTCCTGAGTGTAGAGACTTACACTTACCTATCGGGCACTGAAGCACCTAGAGGACAAGCAGGGATGAGAGTGTCCCTCCAGCAAAGATCGGCTGCCGCTGGGCTGGCCTCTCTCATAGAAGCTCATTATTATTTAGACCGAGCTTGTCTTAGGAGCTGGACTTGCCGCTCTGCCCCTTTCTGCTGTTGTGCTGGGTAGTGTGACCTCGAGTGGCAGTCCCTGCTGTAGTTAGCGGGTTGGAGCTCCTCCCGCCAGCAGCTGGGATCCTGGTGTGGCACGAGCCGCGCACCGCGTGTGCCTTCTCTGGCTCACTCACCGGAAGGCAGGGTTGGCTGTTTGGAGGGCAGTCGGACCGCTCGTTCTGCGGGCGGGGGCGGAGGAGCAGGGCGATGGGAAGGAGCGCTGCTGTACCAAATCAATGAGAAAGACATGTGTGGGTGATCCACGGCAATGAAAACAAATGGCCTAGCATCTGGCCGCGGGAAAAGAGAGGTGTTTATAAATAACGTATTTACGCCTGGGGGCATTCCAGCTCTTTGAGAACAGAGTCGAATGTCAGATGGCTTCTCTGACTGAGCACTGCCTAAGGGTGCTCCCCAGCACCCAGCGTCTGCGTGGCTCCCTGTTCGCGGGTGGGTGCTCGCGGCTTAACGCCTGCCGCGCTGCTGTCTCCTGTCACCAGTGGCGGTTTCTAGCACGCGAGAAGCCCCGGTGGCACCTGGTGGCGTGCTGTGTGAGCGCGATGGAGGGAGGCTTCCCCGGGTTAAAGACTGTCAGCTGCCCTGAGGTTCAGCTCGTTTCCATCCAGAAAGACTAAGCACTCTCCCCGTGGTGTCTCTGTGTGTGTACCCCGGAGACGCTCACACCAGAGCCCACAGGCCCCCCTAGCTCCACTCAGTAAATGTTACCAGTTAGGAATCCGCCCCTTTACGGTCTATATTGGGTGCTTGGAATAATGATTGATTAGAACAGATCTTGTAAGAATTAGACTTACTCAGAACGTTATGTTTCATGGGCCAGGAGTTTTTACCCCTCCTTTCTTCCTGATTATGCCCTATTATAGAACGGGGGGGGTGCCTGTTCTGGGTGTGAAGTTGGCCATTCTTGGAGAAAGCTCAGTATCTGACAGCTCTTGGGTACTTTTCCATGTTTGACTTGTTTCTTCTTTGCAAATAGCCTGTTTCTTGGCCAAATAAGTATGGCCCAAGGAACCATAGTTTTTGCCGTGGATGTTAAAAATCTTTTATACGAAGGCTCCGTGTTTATTCTGTCTTACAAGGCCTCCCCACCTGCCCCTCCGCCCTGTATGAGTCCTTAACACCAAGAGAAGAGGCAGCCTTTAATGCAAGCAGGTTTTTGTTTTTGTTTTGCCTGTGGCAGTTTCGATGATAGCATGACTATTTTAAATTTGGAAAGTTTCGTGAATAGTTTCAGTCAGTCAGGTAATTAATTATTCGTATACTTATATTTTGTTTACAGTGTTTCTTTCGATCGGGTATCAGACATCAACTTTACTCTGAATACAAATGAAAGTGTAAGTATTGATGTTTCATCTCGCGAGCAGCACGGCACGTGAGGGGTGGACCGGGAGGACCCGGGGTCTGTCGGAATATGCGCGGGTGCTGCCCGCGCCGGGACCCTCTGCAGTCCCGCAGACCTCGTCTTGGGCTGGTGTTACTTCACCCCCTCCCGCGACCTGCATGCTCCCTGTGGGTGTGAGTTTGCAGCCCTGGTTTAAGATGTGGCAGGGCTGAGAAAACCGGCGTCACTTAGGACTGCAGTGTGGACATGAAGCTTCGGAGGCCTGCAGTGTGGGTCCAGCCGCTGCCTTTTACCTCGGTTGTGTGTCCCCAGAAGAGAAACGTGGGCTAGTGCAGGCCCCGCTTGGCAGCCCCCGGCAGGGCTCAGATACCAGGTCAGCCCCATCAGGAGGAGACGGATTGTGTCATTTGAGTGGGTACCGTCTTCATTTTTATGTTGATCAGCAGGAGCGACCCCTGTTTTATTTGCTGATGCGAGAAGGTGGTGTGATAAGCGGAGGAAATGTAGGTTGCTTTCCTGTTCAGGGCGTATATGGGACGACACCTCAGGAAGCTCTCCGAAGTAACCCAGTGCCTCACCGGACGAGCGGGAGTCCGTGAGGACAGTGTAGGCGCCTGTGGGCCTTTTGAATCCAATCTTTCAGGGGAACCTCTTTGAAGTTTTGAGTCCATCCTTTTTGGGGGCACTCTCTGTTGTTACACAAAAGCTGACATTGGATCCTTTTGCATTTTATTTTGGAGTGTATAATTGGCACTGTCTTTGGAAGGAAATGAAAGGGCACTTGTGGCTCAGTCAGTTAAGCGCCCAGGTTGATTTCGGCTCAGGTCCTGATCTCAGGGTCGTGAGATCCAGCCCTGCACTGGGCTCCACGCTCAGTGGCGAGTCCGCCTGGGATCCTCTCCCTCTGCCCCCGCCCCTGCTTGTGCACTAGTGTGCACGTGCTCTCTCTCTCTCCCTAAAATAAATCTTAAAAAGAAAAATGAAAAACACGATTTATATTTGTAACTTTGGGAGAAAATAACTTGATTTTTAAGTTTGTTTTGTTCTTTTCTCATTCTTATTCAGGGAAATATTGCCTTGTTTGAAGCATGTTGTAAGGAGAGAATACAGCAGTTTGATGATGGTGGCTCTGATGAGGAAGACATCTGGGAGGAAAAGCACATTGCCTTTACCCCAGAATCCCAGAGACGATCCAGGTGGGTCTCTTACACTGGCAGTACTACCCAGTGCGTACAGTAGATGCTGTTTAAGAGGCATAGCACTGTGTCCTGTGCAGATGTGTAGGTGTGACCTAGGGACCCGTGCTTCTGTCGTGGTCGGAAAGGGCCTTGTTGGGTCACCTGGGCGGCTCCGTCAGTTGTGCGCTCTTATCTCGGCTCAGGTCCTGAGCCCATGGTTGTAAGTTTGGGCCCCACGTGGGGCTCTGCACCGGGTGTGGAGCCTACTTAAAAAGAGGAAGAAATGCCCTTGTGAGCCAGCGTGCGGGAGTGCCAGCACTCCTGCGTGCAGTGGGATGGAGCGGGGACGGCTCTTGAAGGTGGTGATGGAGTTGGAGATCCCGGAAGTGTTAAGACATTGTTCCGAAAGCGTCACGACACAGCCTCCTCTGAACCAGAGGCGCTGCTGAGCCATGTAGTGTCAAGTGCCCGAGTAGGCATGCCCTTCCCAGCAACGGTGGCTGCCGCCGGGACACGTATTATTTTCTATGAAAGACTAAAAGTTTCCCCAGGAAGGAGAAAAGTCGTTTCTAAAAGTTAATCTAACTTGGGGAAACAGAGCCCTGTCAGTGGGGATCCTTTGGGATTAGTCCACTTGATTTTTTCTTTCCCCTCTTTAATTGTCGAAGTTACTCTAGCCCAAGAACCTAAGTGTATTTGCTTCAGTACACAGGGAGGTCTTGTTATCTGTGTATCCATTACCAGATTTTTTATAGTTGAGAGAATAGCAGCTGAACCTCCATTTTTATTTCACTTATTTTTAATAAGTAATGTTTCCACATGACAGACAATTCCGAGAAAAAAGAATGTACAGTGGAAAGTCAGACTGTTTCGCAGCCCCTGTACCCTGTTCTTCTTGCTGAACAGAGCACGCGGCCTCACCTGCCTGTTCTCTGTGTGACCAGCTGTCATGGCGTGGCTCTTAGGAAGGCTTTTTGCTTTAGGTTATAGAACACCCCACTGTGGTTCAGACCAGGGACACTGTATTTATCTCACGATCCACAGCTGTTGAAGGTCATTAAACCTAGCTGCTTTTTTTATGTCCACTTTTCCATCTTCTGCATGTTGACTTATTACTCGGTAATCACAAGGTGGCTGCAGGTCTAGACCAGGAAGCAAGAGACAGATACCTTCATCATGTTTCATTTTTTTTTTTTTTTAAGATTATTTATTTGACAGAGAGAAACACAGCTAGAGAGGGAACACAAGCAGGGAGAGTGGGAGAGGGAGAAGCAGGCTTCCCGCCGAGCAGGGAGCCCGATGTGGGGCTTGATCCTGAGCCGAAGGCAGACGCTTAACGACTGAGCCCCCCAGGTGTGCCCCCCCCTTTTTTTAAAGATAAAGCACAGTCAGACATGTTTGTCACGATTTGCTATGAAATATTGGTCCTCATGTGAGTAAATTCACTAAATGGCCATTGCCTACTGCCATCCGGGCTCTGGGGGCAGATGGTCCTCACACACTTAACAGCGATGCCGCCCTGCTTGTAGAGAGTGTGGGGAGGTGCGCTGGTTAGGACAGTGTCGGGAGGACATGACGGTTGGTCCCCGGAAGGGACACAGGATGATGAGAAAAGGCAGCCTTTTATTATTTTTTAGTAGTTCTGTTGAGGGACAGTTGACATATAATGAATTGTATTTATTTAAATTATACAGTGTGGTAAGTTTTGGACCTATGAATATATCCATGAGTACATCCATGAAACCATCGTCTCAGTCAAGATCATGAACTTGCCCATCACCCGCCAGTTTCCTCCTGCCCTTTTATATTGTCTTCCCCCCATCTGCTTTTTGTTCCTGTAGAATGGTTAATGTTTTCTAAAGTTTTATGTAAATCAGATTGCACATTATGTACTTAATGTTCCTTCTTCCACTCAACATTATTTTGAGAGTAATTCATGTTGGGTGATGTATCATTCTTTTTTATGGTTGAGTAGTATTCTGCTGAATGGGTGTACTACCTACCGAATGGGTGAGTTTGTTTATTCATTTGCCTGCCGGTGGATGTTTGGGTTTCTAGTTTTGGGGTGTGATTCACTTGAGAATAGACTGGTGAGTTACGGATGTATATTGTATTCCCTAAGCAACCACTCAGCCACAAAAACAAGAAATTACTAAGCCAACAAAGGAAATTAAATCATGAAAAGTATCTAAAAGAGGGCAAAAAAATAAAAGGCAGCTGGGACACCCAGAGAACGACTAGCAGTACGATAGCATTAAACCTATTAAACCTATAAGGCAGCCCCGTCAGGCATATTGAGTACCATTAAATGATCCCAAAGCCCCAGTTAAAATGGAAGAGATTGTCAGATGGCAGGTCTAACATATGCTGCCTATGAGAAATAATTGGAATGTAAGGACACAAAGAGGTAAAAGAGAAGGTAGAGCGTCGACATATCTGATGATAACGTGGGTTTCAGAGGAAAGGGGTAAGGGAAGGGTCATGGCAGGGTCAGGTGTTTAGGAAGACACAACACTTAAGAATGCCTACGTACCCACTAACGGAGCTTCAAAACAAATACACGGAGCAGAAGCTAAGGAAACTGCCGAAGGAGTAGACAAAGCCCCAGCTCTGGTCCTGTGAGCCAGCGCTCCTCCTCCAGGGACGGACCAGGGGCAGAAGTCAGCAGAGGCACGGGCACCTCCTGCTGTCGGCTGTCGTGCGGCGGCGGGACATGTGCGAAGCGCTGCATGCCACAGCCGCGGGCAGGCCCTGCCCCCAGGTGTACCCGAAGACTCACGCCGGGAGGTTACATTTGGGCCATAAAGCCAGTGGCGGTAACTCCCAGAGGTCTCAAGTCCGTCGTGTTCTCTGACCCCAGTGGAATTAAAGAAGTAGAATTCAGTAGCAGACCTCTAGAAAACCTCCGAATACATGGAAACTACATAACAAGGGAGTTACAAAAGAAACCAAAGGGGGTATTCAGAAGATCACTTTTTTTACTGTTTATATTCAAAAAGTAGAAACCTTTCAAACCAATGACCATCGCTTCCACCTCAGGAAACCAGAATAAAGGGCAAACAAAAATAATGGAGGAAATGGTTGCGGTCCAAAGCTGTTCTTTGAGAAAATTGAGCGAGTCGGTGCACCTTTGGATGGAACGACCAGGAGAAGAAGGAATAGCTTGTACCAGGGACAAGTGAAAAAAAAAAAGAAAAGAAAAAAAGATAATAGTCCTGTATTTATTAAAGAAGTTGAATTTTTAGTTTAAAACGTCCCACATAACACACAAAAACTCCCAGACTCGGATGGCTTCTCTGGTGAATTCTGTCAAACATTTCAGGAATTAAACCAGCTTTGTAAAAATCTCTAGAAAATGGAAAAGGAGGGTATACTGTGTAGGTCGTTCTGTGAGGCCACATCAGTGTGACCTGATAACCAAAGCTGACAGGACAAGAAAAGTGACTCAGTTAATCTCATGATATGGGCGCAGAAACTCTCATAATGTGGTTAGTAAATAAATGCAACAATCCAGCAGAACAGAAATACTGCCTTGGTTTAACATTTGGGAAAATCAAGCAGTAAGCATGTGGCTGAATCCAACATCTATACCTGTGAAGAGTCTTTAGCACACCGGAGACAGAAGACAATTTCTTTAACTTGAGTAAAGCTTCTACAGTAAACCTACAGCTGGCAGCATGGTAAAACAGAATGATTTCCCCCAAGATCAGGAACAAGACAGAAGATGTCTGCTCTTACCACAGCTTTTCAGGATTGTCGCTGGGGCTTCTTGCCGGTGCGATAAGTCAAGAAAAAGAAATGAAAGCCATCTAGGTTGGAAAGGAGAGGGTAAAAATTATTGTCATTCCCAGGCAATAGGTATTTTCAGTATAGAAAATCTGTGTTGAAATCGACGAAAAGATTATTAGAGCAATTAAGTAGAGTTGGCGTGATTGCATGGTACTAGGTCCATATAATTATAGTTCTGTACAATTGCAACGAACAGTTGGAATTGAAGTTACTAAATCCTATTCATAGTAGTATCAAACTATTAAATATGTAAGGATAAATCTGGCAAGATGTGTAAGACTTGGATGCTGAAAATTACGAGGCAGGTGAGAGAAATCAAGAATTGATAAATGTTTATGATTTGGAACTCAGTGTTGTTAACATGCCTGTTCTCCCCAGATTGATCTAGAATCGGTGCAATCTCAAGTGAAATGGTAATAGGTTTTTTAGTAACTCTGACAGGCTGGTACTTACATGCAAATGAAAATGCAGAGGAGCTAGAAGAGCCAAAACAACTTTCATAAAGAACGGAGTTAGAAGACTAATAGTGCCTGATTTCAAAATACAGTAATTGAGGCGGTGTGATCTTAAGACACGGTAGTTCTGGGGACGGAAAAGAGCATGACCAAGTAGATATAGAGATAGCTGACTTCTGATGCGGGGGCAAGAGCCGTTCCGTGGAGAAAGGGTAGTATTTCTGGATAAACATTTCTGGGACGGGTGAATATCTGTATGCAAAATAAATGCGCTCAGTCCATACCTCTTACCATATGTACACATGGATTCCAAATAGATCTTAAAGTGTCAGACTATAAAACTTACACTAGGGCGCCTGGGTGGCTCAGTGGGTTAAGCTTCTGCCTTTGGCTCAGGTCATGATCTCAGGGTCCTGGGATCGAGGCCCACATCGGGCTCTCTGCTCAGGGGGGAGCCTGCTTCCTCCTCTCTCTCTGCCTGCCTCTGCCTACTTGTGATCTCTCTGTCAAAT
>PITA01032306.1:0-14081 GCA_004023965.1 Spilogale gracilis
GCCGACGCCTTCCCTCATCCTTGGACCCTGACTGTTGCTGGGGCTGGCTCCCAGCACCACTGGGACTCAGAAAATTGTACCTGAGATGAGATCTGGACTCAGAAAGTGAAGGAATGAAATGACGCAGCCCATTTCCTATTTTTTTAATAATTTATTTTATTTTATTTTTTCATGCCAAGATTCATTGTTTATGCACCACACCCAGTGCTCCATGCAATAAGTGACCTCCTTAATACCCACCATTTCCTGTACCAAGTTGGCAGACCGAAATTAGGGAAGGAGGAGAGGAGCCGGGCCTAAGGCCCTGGCCCATGGGTAGCTGGATGGTACAGAAGCTAAGTAAATATGCTAAGTAATGAGAAGGGAGGCATGAGGGGTATGAGGAATGTGTGGCAGGGGCTTAGCGACTGTGTTCCCAGCAGAGAGAAATAAGTAATGGAGGGAGAGACAGACAGAGTGATGGGGAAGGAAGTGATAGGGGAGAGGGAGTGGGGAGGGGAGTGATGGGCCTGGGGAGAAGGAGGAAGAGTGGTGATGGAGGGAAGAGGCGGGAGGGAAGAAAGGAGAGAAAGGGGAGGATAGATGTTGGGGGGGGGGGACTGCTCTTTCCTGCTGATGAAAAGCCGAGGTTTTTTGGGGTCTTTTCTAGCCCTGCAACTAGAGTTCCTCTTTCAGTTAAACCACAACGCTCCATCTTGTTTCTTTCAGCAGCTTTAGAAGGTAACTTTCTAAGTTACTATGGTATTATTTCAATGACTTCTTTATCATAAGAGTTCATGTAACTCCTTACCTACTCCGGGAGAGTAGTTGTCAATGGGGGAATCTGCCTAAAATGTGTGTGTATTTCCTGTCACAAAGGCAATAAAGTAGAAGGTCTGTCCAAAAACGTTCATTTCCTTGAGGAACTTGAGGCTGAAGATGTCACTACCCGTGCTTTTATCAGTGTGAGATTTTTAATACTGTTGCTTAAAATCCACTCAGTAACTGTCGGGAAACATATCACTGAGTTCAAAGACTTCCCAAAGAAACTTTACATTAAGGAGAAAGACATAGAAAACGTTTCACTGATTGTCCAGGGAGGCAAGAGAGCTAATAATGCATTCGTCTTCATAGCTCACCAAAGCTGATGAATTAAAGGTTTAAAAATATTTAAAGTGAAACAATGAAAAAGGTGCCTTAAATGTGACTAATTATGTGCTTCTCATCTAGTTTGTTGTTTTCACTAATTTAATCCCCGTGTTTTATTGGAAAACACTAGGAAGAAGAAACAACTGTACAGCTGCTAATTAATTATTCTTTATCCAAGCTACTCAAAAAATTGCTCTTTTATGCACAGATTCAATGAGGGATAATTCGCATTTCATGCATTCATTCATTTAAAGTGTACGGCTTGGGGCACCTGGGGGGCTCAGTCAGTTGAGCATCCGACTCTTGGTTTTGGCTCGGGATTCTTTCACATCCCAGAACTGAACGTGTAGAGTGTGTGTGGACCAGTCTCTGAGTCTGTATTCAGGGTGGCCAGTGCCTTCTCTCTCCAGGGCCAGCCATCCTGGACTTGTGAGGCTCAGCAGCATTTAAACAGAGTGGGGAATGAATGAGGTTCTCCGTGGTCTAGGGGTTTCCACAGATGTCTTAGAGATTGTACAAAAGACAGTACACGCTGGGAGAGCGAACTCCGCGTTTCCACCCACTGGGAGTGTTCATCACACCTTGTTGGAATTACTCAGTTCATGATTCGAGCAAGGACTTACTGATAACAAGTTGTGTGGTAGTTAAAAACATAACTTTTGAACCACCTTTCCCAGGTTCAAATCCACTTTCTTGTTGTGTTGACTCTAGCAAGTTCCTTAATCTCTCTGTGCCTTGGTTTCCCGTTCATAAATGGGGTAAAACTCTCTGTGTACGTGAATATGTGCACTTTATAAAAGATACAAAAGATAGCATCGAATGTCTGAAATGCAGAAGGCATGATTCGAAGATGAACTGTTACTAGTTCTTTTGCATGTGCAACCTCATTTCCTTCTTCCGTGATCCTCTGGGCGAGTTTCTGTGTTTTTTAAACTTTATATATGAGATAACTCATGCCAGGAAAAGTTTGGTGGTTCACCCAGAGCCACACCAGCTATCTAGTTCCCATTATGTTTCGTGGAAATATTCCCCCCAATATTTATATGATGTCACTTAATTACATAAAATCGAGTTAAATAAAATAGGATTTAATAAATTTGAATGAGGGCATTAATAAAATTGAATGAGGGCAATCCAGAAGGCGGGAGCTAGGAAATGTGCTTCTACTGCCTCAAAGACAGGATCAAAGCCACCAGAGGGCAGACAAGAACCCGCCGGCGCCTTGCTCTGTCTTTTCATTAACTGCACGAGGATGTGAGGATACTGGGACAAGGAAGCAGATGGCCTTGGACCTCCAATTAGCTGATGCTTTTAGATTAGATATTCCTCAATACCTAGAACACTATGAAAGTGTTTTTCTTCTTTCCGCTACTTCTGAGTATTTATCTATTTAGCTTAACGATGTGTGGCCCTCTTCATGAATTTCTTTTGAATAGAGGTTTTTTTTAAAAAATTCTTGAAAGTAATCTCCACACCCAGCCTGGGGCTTGATCCCAAAACCCTGAGATCAAGAGTCCCCTACTCCACTGACTGAGCCAGCTCGGCGTCCCCTCCACTTTGTGAATTTAATTATCTTGTTGCTAAGTTCATGTGTACACATAGTCGATGCTCTAGTACCTCATCAGTGTATGGTGCGTTCAGATCTCGGAAATGCACACTTTCTGTGTTATAGAAGCTGTCTGTATACGACTCATACTTAAAGAATTGGGATTTTTAAAAATTATTTTCAATTGTTATTTTTGATTCACTATTTTCATCCATTAGTTAAATATCTTTGACATTGAAGCTCAGAATTTGACTATAATAAATTAATTAAAACCATTAGGAGACACCTGGGTGGCTGTCTGTTGGGCATCTGACACTTGTTTTCAGCTCCTGTCATGATCTGTGGGTTGTGGGATGGAGCTCTGTGTGGAGCCCCACATCAGGCTCTGCACTCGGTGGGGAGTCTGTCTGTTTCTCTCTCTGCTCCTCCTCCAGCGTATGTGCTCCCTCTCCTTCTCTCTCCCTCTGTTTCTCAAATAAATAAATAAATAAAATCTTTAAAAACAAGTATACAAACAAACAAAAAAATCCCATTAGATGCCAGTACAATTTTAATTCCCAAATGGATGTGAATTCATTCTCTACAATGTAAGTGAAATAGGAAATTGTTCTTAAGAAAAGATTCACGGTAGCCATACTAAACAGAAACAAGAAAAGGGAAATCTGTGTATAGACGAGGGCAGGAGAAAGCAGCAAAGGAGAATGATACAAGAGTTACAACAAATTGGGTGATTAAAACATCCAACCTCAGCCGCGGGGGAACCGGTGGAGACAGCCATGCTAGAGTCCCGATGGAGAGGCCTGGAGGGCCATATTTACTGGGCAAATGACCGCATCTGAAGTTAGACATTTGTTGTCTACATGCAGTATGGAGGGAGCTGCATTCCTAAGTTAGCACATCATATTCAAGGAGCCTGGGCTAGGTGTCTTTTCCTCCCCTCCTGAATTCCATTCCAGAGGGCCAGCCCAGCCTGGAGTCAGAGGGGATGTCAGGCAAGATTTAGAGTTCTTGGTGTCCAGACCAGAAGGGTTAGTTCTGACCTGGAGGCCAGCTAATGTCACTAACCAGGCTCCCAAGGTCACTAATGCAGCGAAAGTCTCACACATGACATTCCTTAACCTGCCTGCCTATGTGCAGGTCAGGGTGGTTACTTATGCCGGACTGATCATAGAAACCTCCATCCATATAGGAATTAGGCAGATTTAATTGGTGAATCTAAAAAATATTCATGAAGAATACACACAACACACAAAGATCAGGATATATTCATTGAAAGAACCCCTTATCCTCTTAATATGTCTTTCATATATATTTATATATATACATGAACCAAACTCCTCTTTTTGCCTTTGACTTGAGTTTTAAATTTGCATTTCCCCAAAGACTACTGAGATTGCATGTCTTCTCATCTGTTTATGAGTGGTTTGCATTTGATCTTCTGAGATTCTTGTTTGCCCTTTTTCATAGTAGGTCATCTTTTGCTTATTGATTTCTTGAAGTTCTTTATATATTATGGATACCAGTCCTTTGTCAGTAATGTGTGCTGCAGATTATGGCTTATCTCTTGCATTTCTTTGTTGTCAGGAATTTTAAATTTTAATGCAGTTATATCTACCATCTTTTTATGGTTACTACTTTATGGACTTTTTTTTTTTAAATCCTGTATAATCCAAGATTAGAAATATAGTATTCTATGTGTTCTAAGAGTCTTAAAGTTGCTTTTCAAATTTAAATCCTTAATCTCTCTGAAATTAGTTTTTGTGTATGGAGGGCAGGAGGGATCAAATTTTGTTTTTCCACACACGTAACCAGTTCTCCCAGCATTATTTTTACTTAAGGGGCCCTTCTTTGCCTATTTACCTGCAATGTGGTCTCTAACATAAACCCCGGTTCCAAATATCCGTGGCTTTTCCCCTGGGGTCTCTATTCTATTCCAATTTCATGTGAGTCTTCAACTGTACCAATAACACAGTTAAGTTATCATACTTGTATAACATGTTTTGATTTATGACAGGGCCATCTTCCCCTTTATTCTTTTTCAGGAATGCTGCGGCTGTTCTTTGGCCCTTACACTTCCAGATATTATATTATTTTATCAATGTCCTTGAAAACACGGATTTTGACCGAGTCTGAGCATTAACCTTAAAAATAAAACTGTCAATTATTTTACTAGCCAAAAAATGGGCTTATTCAGGAATAGCAGAGAATTAACCCAGGATGCACGACCCAGGGCAAAACCACAGGCCGGTGGAGAGAACAGAGAGGTGCAGGATTTCCCAGAGCAAAGGGTCAGCGGTAGGGCCTGATATAAACAAAAAGTGGATTGGTTGAAACTGAGTGTTTGAAGGATCATGGCTTCTCATTGGCTGAGCCGTTACCACCTCTCATTGGCTGGGCAGTTGCTAGGGGGAGGAGGAAGCTTTTCTTCCTATGCTGGGATCACAAATTAATAGCTAAGATGGCATAGACTTGCAAGGTGGTCTCTTCCCATTGGGTCTGCAATTGCCGTCGGGGGCCGGTAGGGGGAGCCTGAGAGCTCCCCGAACGGCCCCTCCCCATTCTAAAGGAGATTTCCTTTTATTTATTTTCACAAAAAGTGAATGGACAATCCAAAAGAGAACAGAACTATGAATTTTTAAAAAAACACCCTAAATAAATCTTCCCTGCCACATGTTCAAGAAAACTAGTGTTACACGGAGAGGACCAACAGAAGAGGATTCAGGTCAAATTCCATACAAAGTCCTTACAAGAAAAAAAGAAGATTAAAAAACAACCCCGTGGGTAACAAATCATGCAAGAGAGTCATGCCTCCAAACAGATGCGCACGGTAATCCTCGAAAATGACTTATACCACAAGAAAAAATTTCCTCCTTGAAAAAAGTTAGCAGATATAAAAATGATGCAAGATGTGAAAAGGTGACACATTGATTAAAGCAAAACTCAGAAAGAGGTGGGAAACTTAGGAAAGAATTAAATTTTTTTAAAAAATTAGGTCAGAAATGGAAGACATGAATAGACATTTCTCCAAAGAAGACATGCAACTGACCAACAGACATGTGAAAACATGCTCCACATCCCTCAGCATCAGGGAAATACAAATCAAAACCACAATGAGACACCACCTGACACCAGTCAAATGACTAAAATTAAGTCAGGAAACAACAGATGTTGGCGAGGATGCAGAGAAAGAGGAACCCTCTTATACTGTTGGTGGGAATGTTAGCTGATGCAGCCACTCTGGGAAACGCTCTGGTTCCTCAAAATGTTGAAAATAGAATTAGCGTACGACCCAGCAATTGCACTACTGGGTATTTACCCCAAAGATACAAACGTAGTGATCTGAAGGGACATCTTCCCCCCCCCCAATGTTTATAGCAACAATGTCCCCAATAGCCAAACTATGGAAGGAGCCCAGATGCTTATCGGTAGCTGAGTGGATAAAGAAGAAGTGGTTCATATATACAATGGAATACTACTCAGCCATCAAAAAATGAAATCTTGCTGTTTGTAAGGATGTGGATAGAACTAGAGAGTGCTGTGTTAAGCAAAGTAAGTCAATTAGAGGAAGACAATTATCATATGAGTTCCACTCATGTGTGGAATTTAAGAAACAGAGGGTTACAAAGGAAAAAATAAGATAAAATCAGAGAAGGAGAAAAACCATAAGAAACTTTTGTTTTTTAAGATTTCATTTATTTATTTGACAGAGAGAAGCACAGCTAGAGAGGGAACACAAGCAGGGGGAGTGAGAGAGGGAGAAGCAGGCCTCCCACTGACCAGGAAGCCCCATGCCGGTCTTGATCCCGCTACTCCAGGATCATGACCTGAGCCAAAGGCAGACGCTTAACGACTGAGCCACCCAGGTGCCCCATAAACCATAAGAAACTCTTAAGCATAGGAAACAAACCGAGGGTTGCTAGAGAGGACAGGGGTGGTGGGATGGGGTAATGGGGTGATGGGCATTAAGGAGGGCATATGATATGCTGAGCACTGGGTGTTATATAAGAGTGATGAATCACTGACTTCTACCTCTGAAACCAAATACATTATATATTAATTGAATTTAAATAATTTCAGAAATGAAGAGAAATAACATAAAAGCCAATAAAGAGAACAGTGCATTAAGAGAAGATGAAAAAATAGGAAGATCTGAAAAGAGCTCTGGGGTGGTCAGAAGGAGGGGTGCCCAGGGATATCCAGATCCTTTGTTTGTTTCCCCAGACGGCAGAGGGAGTGGAGGTGGAAAGAAGGTCTGGGACCATCTAGGTGAGCCCAGGCTGTTCACATGGTCCATAAGGCTGGAGCAGTCCCCGGGCTGTAGTGACAAGACGCATGCAGGCTGGAAGTGAGGAGTGAATGCAAGTCCTGGGAGGACAGGGATACAGAGGGTCACGGAGAAACCTGGAGTGGAGCGACCCAACTACCCCTGAGCCAGCCTGAAGGGATAGGAACCGTCTGCTCTGCTGGTATGCCTGGCCATTTGGGAAATAGCGATTAGGCTCTTTTTTTCTTACATATCCTTTTGGAGAGCCTAAAAAGCAATGATAGAAAAATTCCACCTAGTTAACAATGATTACGTCTAGGAAAAGTGAAAATCATACAAGAGAGTAATACATATAATCATTGCATACAGAGAAAGGGGAGCCCTCCTACACTGTTGGGGGAATGCAAGCTGGTGCAGCCACTCTGGAAAACAGTGTGGAGGGACCTCAAAAAGTTGAAAATAGAGCTACCCCATGACCCAGCAATCCCACTACTGGGTATTTACCCCAAAGATACAGATTTAGTGATCCGAAGGGGCACCTGCAGCCCAATGCTTATAGCAGCAATGTCTACAGTAGCCAAACTATGGAAAGAAAGATAATTATATGATCTCACCGATATGAGAAATTTGAGAAACAAGACAGAGGATCATAGAGGAAGGGAGGGGAAAATGAAACAAAAAGAAATCAGAGAGGGAGACAAACCATAAGAGATTCTTAATCTCAGGAAACAGACTAAGGGTTGCAGGGAGGAGAGGGGATGAGAGGGATGGGGTGACTGGGATGGGCACTGGGGAGGGTTTGTGCTATGGTGAGTGCTGAGAATTATATAATACTGATGAATCACAGACCTGTACCCATGAAATAAATAATATATTATCTGTTAAAAAATTAATTAATCGATCCATCATTGTATTCAACTAGTCTCAACAGGAAAAACTACTTACATTTTCACAGAGTAGTAAATAATTACTACTCTTAACTCTTACTGCCTGGAAAGAAAGAGGAGAATTGGGGGAGATGACTTAAATGTGTCATTAAACCCTTGTCTTCCCTCACTGGGAGACTGCAGAGGATGCTCAAGGTGATGTGGGAACAGTTGTAAGAGTGAGCACAGTCACAACGGCGAGGGAAAATGTGCAGCGACAGCAGGGGCGGGCAGAGATGGCCTCTGCAGGCAGGCAGTGTGTGCCCTGGAGCTGTCCCTTATCCACCCAAGGGAACATTTCCAAGAACTCAAAGCAGAAGAAAATAAATTAGTATTTTAAATGTTAGATACAAAATGTGCCCCACTTTTATCTCTCCATAGAAAAGTTTTGTTTTTTTAAAAAAATCTTTATTTTATTTATTTATTTTTATTTTTTAAGGTAGGCTCCATGCCCAGTGTGGAGCCCAGTGCAAGGTTTGAACTCATGACCTTGAGATCAAGACCTGAGCTGAGATCAAGTGTTGGACACTTACCTGAGCCACCCAGGTGCCCCTAGAAAAATATTTTCATTAGGTAAAAATATTGTAAAAAGTGAAATAATATTATAGTTGCAATTTTCAATTTGCTAGCTTCTTGTGTTTAATGTATATTTTATAGTCATTTTCCTGTGGCAAGGTCAAATGCCTTCCAAATGTCATGGCAGAGGCTAAATTACTTTGATCGTCATTTCGCACAGCTAGAAAGATTTTAACTTGAGGGTTGGATTTAACATTTTTCTATATGCTTTGTCCTACTTTGGGTCAGAATTCTATGCCTGATTTTATTTTAAGATTTATTTATTTATTTGAGGGAGAGAGAGAGAGAGAGAGAGAGAGAGAGAGAGAGAGAATGTGTGTGATTGCATGTAGGCTGGAGTGGGGGAGGGGCAGAAGGAGAAAATCTTCCAGCAGACCCCCACTGAGTGGAGAACCAATTCTGGGCTCCATCCCATGACCCATGAGATCATGACCTGAACTGAAACCAAGAGTCAGATGCCCAACAGACTAAGCCATCCAGGCTGCCCTTGCCTGATTTTTGATCAGTAACCAAGTCTTATCTTTTTTTTTTTTTTTAAGATTTTATTTATTTATTTGACAGAGAGAAACAGAGCCAGAGAGGGAACACAAGCAGGAGGAGTGAGAGAGGGAGAAGCAGGCTTCCTGCCGAGCAGGGAGCCTGATGCAGGACTCAATCCCGGGTCTCCGGGATCATGACCTGAGCCAAAGGCAGTCGCCCAACCAACTGAGCCACCCAGGCGTCCCCCAAGTCTTATCTTTTAATGTACCTGACATTCTAGAATAGCTAAGATGTGTGGCTTTACTTGGATGAACATGAACAAACCAGAAAATACAGCTTTGTATGTCTAGATTTTAATTTTTAAAAGTTAGATTCCTATTTACAAAAGGAGCATGTAGTCATTATAAAACAAGTGAAGAGAAAATAAATACGAGGAAAATGTTTTCAGGGTTTTGTCAATACACACACACATATGTGTGTGTATGTGAGTGTTAATATCAGCTACTTAGGGTAAAACAAGCATTCTCTTTTTTATTTAAACTTTTTTTATTAAAAAATTTTTATTAAAACTTTTTATTTAAATTCCAGTTAGTAAACATACAGTGCTATATTAGTGTCAGGTGTACAACATAGCGATTCATCACTCCATACATCCCCTGGTGCTCACCACAAGTGCTCTCCTTCATCCCCATCACCTGTTTCCCCCACCCCACTCCCCCTTCCCCCGTCACCAGCAGTGTGTTCTCTAGAGTCAAGAGTCTGTTTTTTGTTTGTCTTTCTCTTTTTCCCTTTCCTATTTTTCTCTTTCTTAAATTCTACACATTAGTAACATCATAAAGTATTTGTCTTCTGGCTGATTGCCTTGGCTTAGCATACTACTCTCCAACTCCATCCATGTGGTCGCAAATGGCAAGGTTTCATCCTTTTTTATGGCTGAACAATGTCCCATTGGTAGTGCACCCTTCCGCTCCAGCGGCCTCAGGGCCCAGCCATGAGAACGACCTGAAACGGGCTTGAGTCCTCCCACCGGAGGTGTCAGGGACAGCCATCCCCAACAGGCCTTTCCCCCCAGTCTGTGGGCATGAAAAATCATGGTTGGCCCATGCCACAAAGCACGAGGTCCTACCCAGCAAAGTGACAGAAACACTGGGACATGGTCCTGAGCCTGGAGAGAAGACAGGACAAGGGATATTTCTTAGACGGCACTAGCAGTCAGTGTACAAACATGGCAAGGAGGCTGTTTGGGAGGGGGGTTAGCCCAATTCATATCTTTCGGCTTTGGAAACGGTGGTGCCTATGCTCGAGACCATCTTTTTCTTCTAATTTGCATTTACCCCGTACTTTTCCATGTGTGACTTCATTTGCTCATATCCACAGGTGGATGAGTGCCACAGGGCAGACAGCAAACAAGGGGACTGCGTCCCTGGGCTAAGCCTGCTCCAGAGCCTGGGGCTAAAGTGGGCCACTGAGTGCAGAAATTCGACCTCTTTCTCCACCCCACAACACTCTTTGCTCTTAGGTTTTCAGATAATTCATGCAACACATGTGGATTTGTATTTAATAACAGGAAATAGACATTCATTATTTCCATCAATGGGTTCCATTAAGCTGAAGGAGCGTGAAGAACTTCAGGGCCACCTCTGATTTGGGCCGGAGGTTCCCTAAGCCCTGCCCCCGCAGAGAGAGCTGCCAGTTCTTCTGCAGGACTCCTTCCATACAAACCCCAAGCTGCACTTTGCAGTGAGATCCAATTGACGGGTGTCATGGCAGGAGCCACCTTCAGTCAGTTTCTCTCGGGTAAGAACCAGTGGTCAGACTTCCATACGTGCCACCTCTGAAAAAGTAGGAAATAAGCAGATTTCTTTGATCCCATCATGCAAGTGTCCCACTTCCTAGCTTCATGCTCTGTGTTATCTGTACTTCAGAGGAGTGGGTCATGGCTTCTGGCATTGGAACTTGAGTGAATTGCTGAGTATGACCATTAGAGTGGTCTGTGGTTTCCTTTATCAAGGGGACATTCGTGATTGTGGACAGAGACTGTTCATGGTCACAGTCATCATTACCGCTATACTGACTCTAAGCCCTCGTTTCTCCAGAGACATCTTAATAAAATTAGTAAATAATAAATAATAAAAGTTGCTAAATTAACGTTGTGTGAGGTCATCCTCCAGGAACACTCAGGCTGTGAAGCAGAGTCTCACAGCCTTGAGGACACAGACGTCATGCTGGGAGGGGCAGAGAGTTAAGACTGATTTCTGTGGGCCCAAGGTTGAAGGATTCTTCTTCCTAAAACTGCACTTCTTGGAGTCTTCCAAAGAGGAAGGCTTCTCCTGCTTTAGAGAAAAAAAAATGTTCCCTCAGTCCACAAAGCCCTTCTCTGTGGGGCTCTGTCTTAGGGTGTCAAACCCTCTAGCACAAGTAAGGGACAGTTCAAGAGGACCACTCCCGAGGGAGTTTCCCAAGAGCAAAGACTCTTCTTCCTGAGGCTCCCTATCTGCTCCACAGAACTAGAAGAGATAGTGAGAGCCTAACATGTTCCCTTGAATTAGAAAGATAAGCTTTTCTCGAATCAAGAGTAAGGCTGAGTTGACCAATGGGTTTGACTCTGAGGATGGAACTGGGGTTCTGGCCAACATTCTCCATGAGTTTAATAAGTTTTTCTTAAGTTTAAGTTTGTGAATAAAATATATTTAAAGCATACAAGAAATAATTTATATAAGATATATAACATACCAGAAAATATATTTTTATAATGATTTGAATTTATGGTAATGTTTACATGTAAACTTGCAAATGGGTTTGTAGGCTTTCAAAACTATTTTAGATATTGGACAGCAATGCCTTTTGAAGTCCCTACATCACAGTGAAATGCCAGCCCTGGTTGGGCTGGTTTCTTAAATTGGGTCAGTGACAGGTGTCAGAGGTGTTTGAAGTCAGAGGATCTAGAGCTCTGGTTCTCAGCTGGGGGTGACTTTGCCCTTTGGGGGCATTTGCAGTGTCTGGAGACACTTAGGGTTGCCTCAGCCAAGGGAGTGCTCGTAGCATTTGGTGGGGGAGGAGCCAGCAATACTGCTCTACCTGCTGTAGCCTCCACCCCCGCACACCTAAGGATCATCTGACCCAAAGTGTCAAGAGTGCTGAGAATGAACCCTCATCCCAAATGTGAAGTTCCTTCAATACTAAGTTATTTAAAGTACCATTTTAAAGTTCAATAAAAAGCAATTTTATGAAATAAAATTAAAATTTAAACTACAACAACAAATTTCAAGACAAGTCAGTTCCCATCCTAATGACCCTGATGAAGATTAGAGTATTAACTTTATGCACTCTTGCCCCTGCTGTGAGTGTTCTAGAGTTCTGTGACATAAACCAGGGGCAGGGCACAGAGCACTTCACCACCCACGGCAGCATGAGGCTGCCCCCCAGTGAAGCCAGAAGCCTCTGCTGCTGGCTGAGCTGCCAACTGAAATGCATTCTTATTTGAAGACTTTTTTTCAAAAAAATGAATGAAGTTTAGGCTGTTCCTTCAAAAAAACAGCTGACCACAGTTGCTCTCAATGATAACACTGGAGTTTTGGAGTGAAAAATTTGGAAAGCTAGGCTCCACTATGGCTTCTTGAAAGCTTCCTAATATTTAAAGAGCTTTCTGTGGAGATCAACCTGACATTAATGAAGATGATTCCTTGATATTGTATCACGAGACACGTCAACACTGGGGAAATCTGCATAGAACCCAGCTAACCATTACTTCCCAAATTCTCAGTACATGATGCTCCAGAGTCCTCCTGTGTGGTGTAGGGGTTTCCCATTGCTGCAGTGACAGGCAAAGTTGGGGTGGGAAAAACAGAACTGTAGTGTGACTGAGTCTCCTTGACTGAGACCAAGGTAGTACATTGGACTGAGGTCCTTTCTGGAGGCAACTGGGGAGGATCTGTTCCCTTATCTTATCAGCCTCTCAGGCTTGTGTTCTCAGCTCATGGAATCGCTCTTCCATTCTCCAAGCTAGGGACAGTGGGTTGAGTCCTTTCCATGTTGCATCCCCCTGACTTTTCCATCTTGACATCACCCTCTCAACATCCCCAATCACCACATCGGCAAGCGTCCCTTTGCAAAGTCAGGTAACAAACTTCCAGGTTCAGGGAAATAGGACGCAGATGGCTTCGGGACCATTATTCTGCCTACCACACGGGACAATGGTGTATTCAGAATTCTGGGTAGAGCAATGGATCCGAGGGTAGTGGAATTCATTGACGTAGTTTCAGATCCTGCATTGCAGCTAATCTTTCCTAAATTTTACATTCTAGAGTTTTTGCCGTGTATCTAAAAGGCTATTAAAAATACTCCCACCCTTTCCAGCTACATATGTGAGTGGGCCTGTGTATTCTTTATAAACTTTAACCGAGCAGCCCACTGTAACAGAGTGAATGCAGAAACAGATAAAAGGATCCAATTTTCTTTTATTAAACCAGACATTGAGGAGATTTTCAAAAATGTAAAAACAATGCCAGTCTTCCCACTAAATCACTTCTGTTTTGAGAAACACTGTTATTTGTATTAAAAATGTTGTTTATGTTTGTGCATAAAGGGCTTATTGTCTTTAAATTAATAAATGTTTAGAATGTCCTCAGTTTTAACTTAAAATAAGGTAAATGTTATTAAATGTAACACATAGAAACTGATGTCTTTTGGAGTCCTCAGTAATTGTCAGGATGTCAGGGATCACAAAGTCTGAGAAAAGCTGTCTGGAGAATGAAGTAATCCTTGGGTAGGCCTGTAGAACGATGCTCCACGATGACATTGCCCGGAACTGTAATGATCTTTTCTGCGTTATTCCCAAGTGTTAGGTAACATTTCTTAAATACCTTTCAGAACATCTGTGCTATAAGGGGAAGAACAGTCTCTGAGACTCAGGACACTGGGCTCCCCCAGCAAGGACCTGTCTCCCTCTATACCAGCTGAAAGTCTCACGGCCCCAGGCTCCTCCTCTGAGAAATGGACTTGAACCCTTGCTTTGTCTACCTACTGGAGTGTCAGAGACTGAAAAATTATAGTGAAAAGGTTTCGAGTCTAGGCATTGCTACATAAATGGCAGTTTTTATTTTGTTTTATTTGTAAGCATAAATAGGGGAACAGTAGCTTTTGGCTCAGTGGGCTCAGCAGG
>PITA01032307.1:0-14090 GCA_004023965.1 Spilogale gracilis
ACCCCCACAGTATACACTCACCCACATCGTCCATAGAGACAACGCCGATATCATACCCCCACAGTATATACTTACCCACATCGTCCATAGAGATAATGCCGATATTATACCCCCACAGTATATACACTTATGCATAGCATCATCCATAGAGATAACACCGATATCATACACCCACAATATACACTTACCCACATCGTCCATAGAGATAACACCGATATCATACCCCTACAGCATACACTTATGCATAGCATCATCCATAGAGATAATATATTTGCACTTCCCACTGGGTAGTCATTTCCAAACCGAACATCATTATGCATATATTAAGAAAGTCCTCTTTCAAATTAAGCTCATAAATATCAGATTAATTCTCAAATAAGCCTTGGTAATGACTGGCTAAAATTGGCCACACTTAAAAAAAAAAAAAGGACCTTCTTGCATTAAAAGACCGGAACAAACAGAGGAAAGAAAAATACTCTTTCCAATGGGATATGGAGCCCTGAGTGAAACACACAGGATTTATTCTTCCTTTAAGTGTATGATTTTCCCCCTAAACTCACCTTATATGAAATTACTACATAACATTAATTTCCACCCAACAATAATGGTATACATCTGGAGAATTATGTTGGCCTATTTCTCAGTTTTGATTACTTTCCATACACATGCAGCAATGGTTGTGGGAAGAACCCTCTTCCTTTTAAACCTCTTATTTTGTTGAAATACGTCAACAGGTACAAGCAAGAGGTATGAAAACTCTTATCTTTGTTTAATCCTCTTTCCAAAATCACACTTCACCTAATTTTAACTCTGTTTAAAAGGTGATCCTAAGCACCATGAGAATAAGAAGAAGCCTCCATGTCTTCACTCTTGGGGGCTCTCAGGATGATTTATATAACAAGTCAGAATCTTTCTTCCCATATCGCCGACATCAGTCACGCACCCCAGATGGATCATTCCCTGCTGTTTCATGTAAATATCTTCCGTGCTCATCTGGGCCAACAGACTCTTTGCACAACAGCGCATCAAGCTCAAACAGGGAAAATGTACTCGATGGGCAAAATCAGGAGGGGTTGGAGAAAATAAAAATTAAGGTAGAAAGAGGGGGGAAATTTATCCTTTAGTACGTTTTGATCAAAATAACTTAGAAAAAAATTGAATGTGGCTGTCTCTGTATGCAACCTAATTGTTTTGAATTAAAGAGAAAAATTACATGGCTTATATACTTGCCATGTGATAGAGTTAGAATTCTCCATCAGGTTTGTTCCTATAGCTCTTCATCCTCTCTAATAAAACTTTCTAAACTGTCTGTAGTAGCATCAAGAGATGCATCATTTGCTCTCTCCGAGTGTCCTGTGCCTTGATCTGTGATGATCTGAAAATATGTTGTCTTCAAGTCTTCTCTGTCTGGTGTTGAATTTATGGGGGAAAAAAAAAGAAGACGGAATTGGAAGAAAGGAATGGCTCTTCCCATTTCAAATGTTTGTATACATATAAGTGTGTCTTGTTTCTTCTATGAAGCCAACCCAAAGCAGCCCAGAGACTAAGAAATGATAAAACGTTATCCCTGATGAAACGAGAGATCCCTAGAGCCCTGGATCGCAGTCGGCACAGACGGATGGCCAAGTACATGAGAAATTGTTGACGTTCTTGACAATGACAGAGGACACCAGGAGAAGACGTCCCTTTCTGCCTGACTCAGAGTTATTTGAAGTGGGCAGCACCCATTGAAAGGAAAAGCAATGATTCCCGGCTTACAAGAGTCAGGTCAACATCCACGAGCTGCTTTTGGAAGCCTCGTTTTACATCATGCTTTATCATGGCATGGTGGCAGTAGTTATTCAGAAAAAAAAAAGCAGGAGGCAGTCTTTGCGCAGAGCGGACTATGGGTTTGGATTTGGCAAAGGGCAGAGAAATCAGAAGGTAATCTGTTGTGAACATAAGCTCATGAGAGCAATATCCACACTCAAACATTCAGTGTGACCCCCAGATAACTTGCTGTCAGGTTGGAGAAGACTTGGGCATTGGGCACATGCAGTTAAGAAAAACCGTAGAGACATAGCCTGGAGCTTAAGCTGCCCATCACTATTGCTCCTTCTGTCTGTTTCCCCAGATTCTGCTCAAGTACCTCATCCATATAGACATCCCGTCCTTTCAATTTGAGAAATGATAGTGCTTTAAAAGGTGTTGGCTAGCAAGAGGCCATTAAAAAGATGCTGAGCGCCTGGGTGGCTCAGTCTGTTAAGCATCTGCCTTTGGCTCAGGTCATGATCCCAGGGTCCTGTGATCAAGCCCCTCATCAGGCTTCCTGTTCCATGGGGAGCCTGCTTCTCCCTCTTCCTCTGGCCCTCCACTCTCCACTTGTGTTCTGTCTCACTCACTCTGCTCTCTCCCTCAAATAAATAATCTTAAAAAAAAAAAAAAAGATGCTGCAAAGAAAAACAAAAGAACAGGGTAAGATCGATGAAGACATATACCAGAAAGAGTCTACCACACAGCAGCCTAAACTGTGAACATAGAGATGTGCAGGAAATCCAACCAGTTAAAAAGTTTCTCTGAAATGAAAATTTAGAGATACATGGCCTTAAGGAAAAACTGATAAGACAGGACATCGGAATGCAAAGTAAAGAGGCAGAGCCTCAGAAATAAATGAGAATGAAAAGTGAGTGTGAGAGAGACAGAGACAGAGAAACAGAAAGAGATAGAAGAGATGGAACGTCAGTAAAACTTGTCCCCTGCCAAGATTAAGCATGAATGGAACAGGAAAAGTATTCAAATATATGATTCAAGCTAAGATTTCTGGAATATATGGAAATTTGAATCTGTAAAATGCACAGTAAAATGCAAGGCTGTGGTAATATAGATAAATTAAAAATATTCTCATAAATTAATAGTATTTTAAGTTTTGGAAATAATTTAATGGAAATTCAGGGAGAAAAATCTAGGAATATGAGATTGTCTATGTCAGACAAGAAATACTAGAAGATAGTGGAACAATATACAAAAAAAATCCTCAAAGGAAGAATATGAGCTACAAACACGTAACCAAGGCCGTCTGTAAGTTTTAAAGGATACTAGGGGGCGCCCGGGTGGCTCAGTTGGTTAAGCGACTGCCTTCGGCTCAGGTCATGATCCCAGAGACCTGGGATCGAGCCCCGCATCGGGCTCCCTGCTCGGCGGGAAGCCTGCTTCTCGCTCTCTCACTCCCCCTGCTTGGGTTCCCTCTCTGGCTGTGTTTCTCTCTGTCAAATAAATAAAATCTTTGGGAAAAAAAAAAAAAGGGTACCAACAGACACCATCTCAGGGGATGTTTCTGAAGAAAAAAGGCGGAGAGAGAAGTCGAATCCTCAGGCACCAAGAGCAGCAGTGTGAGACATTAAGTGCAGACATAAAGGATGCGTTTACATGGAGAATGATGGGACGTCTGTGCAAACGACGGTCATGGAGACGAAAAGCAATAAGAGAAACCATGGTGATATGGCTCGAGTACCGGAACTAACTAAAAAAATCAAGCCAGCAAGTGCAGGTGGAAGTGAAAACAAGACGTGCTCAAAGTGAGATGCTGCTTTTTCTCATTTTTAATTCCAGGCACTGAATAGACATTGCTTTAAAATTCGCATCAAACATATATATATATATATATATATATATATATATATATATATATATACCTACATCCACTTATATATAAGTGGATGTAGGTAACCACCAGAACTAAAAGGAGACTAAAATTCTTTCAACTTTTTTTTTTTAATAAAATTTTTTTGAGAGCAGTAGCTCATGCACATGAGTGGGTGGGGGAGGGGTGGAAGCTTGGGCGTGGGGAGAGAGAGAATCTCAAGCAGGCTCCATGCCGAGTTTGGAGCCTGATGAGGGACTCCATCTCACCACCGTAAGACCGTGACCTCAGTCAAAATCAACAGTCACATGCTCAATTGACTGAGCCACCCAGGCAGCCCTAGTCTTCCAAAATTCTTTGACGGGAAATCCAGTAATTCAAACCAAATATACATCATGCTTATTCACTTTAGAAAAATAATTGCATAAAGACGAATGACACCATAATACCAATTTTTGGAGACTATGTGTATTACCTCAAAATAAGAATTGTAAAGTATGCTATCCATTCTTGAGCCAAAAATACATTGTGTAGGAAATCTCAGTAGATTTTATTCTATTACAGTGAACATCACCATACTCCTTCTGCCCCAAAGATTTTGGACCTTACTTGGTAGGCAACGAAGAACCTATGAAGGATTTTCAGCTGCTAATGCATAAAATCCAATTACCACAAAGATTAATTTGCATAAAAGAGTCTAGCAACCCAATAATTTTGACTTCACTCGTCTTCCTGAACCTAAGTTAAAAGTTCTGGTTAAGTGGCATAAGCTCTCTTGGAAAAGCCCTGGATTATCTATGGCATAGTAACCCAAATATCATCTGTAAATGGGAGTAAGCATTCCTGAGCATTAGTTCATTGCCACTGAAAATCCAGGGACAGGATAGAATGGGCGGGAAGGACATAAGGGCTGAGGAATTCTTTTTTTTTTTTTTTAATTAATGGACTTCATATTTTTTTAATTTAAAAAAAATAGTAAGCAAACAGTGTTATATTAGTTTCAGGTATACAATATTGTAATTAAACTTTTCCATGCAACACCTAGTGCTCATCACAAGTGCCCTCCTTCGTCCCCATCATCTATTTGACCCAACCCTCACCCACCTGCCCTCTGGTGACCATCAGTGTGTTCTCTAGGGTTAAGAGTTTGTTTTTTGTCTCTTTTTCTTTGTTCATTTGTTTTGTTTCTTAAATACCTCATATGAGTGAAATCATGGTATTTATCTTTCCCTGATTTATTTCACTTTTTATTACACACTTACAGTCCACTTTGTTGTATATGACAAGACATACTCTTTTCTATTGCTGTTAATATTCTGTTCTGTATATATGAATATGTGTGTGTGTACATGTCTCTCTTATATATATATATGCACCACACCCTCTTTATTCATTCTTCTCTTGATGAACACTTGGCTTGCCTCCATATCTTGCTTATAGTAAATAATGCTGCAGAAAACTCAGGGTGCATAGATCTTCTCAAATGAGTGTTTTTGTATTCTTTGGGTAAATACCCGGCAGTGGAATTGCTGAATCCTATGGTAATTCTATTTTTAATTTTTTTGAGAAGCTGTTTTCCAAAGTGGCTACAGCAGTTTGCATTCCCACCAGCAGTGCCCAAAGGTTCCTTTTTCTCCATATCCTAACCTTATTGTCTCCTGCATTTTGCATTTTAGCCATTCTGACAGGTATGATGTGATATATCATTGTGGTTTTGGTTGGCATTTTCCTGATGATTAATGATATTGAGCAACTTCGCATGTACCTGTTGGCCAGCTGTGTGTCTTCTTTGGATAAATATCTGTGGCTTCTGCCTATTATTTTTTTTCTGCTCATTTTTAATCAGATTATTTGTGGGTTTTTTGCTGTTTGATTGTGTAAATTCCTTAACGTATCTTGTGTACTAACCCTCTACTGGATGTGTCATTTGCAAATATCTTCCCCCATTCAGTAGCCATTTCTTTAGTTTTGTTGCTTCCTTTGCTGTGCAAAAGTCTTTTCTTTTGAGTTATTTTTTGTACATGGTATAAGAAAGTGGTCCAGTTTCCCTCTTTTGCATGTAACTGTCCAGTTTACCCAACCCCATTTGTTGAAGAGACTGTCTTTTTCCCGTTGTGTATTTTTCCCTCCTTTATTATAGATTGACTGACCACGTAATCATGCCTGTCTCTTTTTGTGATATTACCATACTTTGTTTGGATCACAATAGCTTTGCAGTATATGTTGAAATCTGAGAATATGACACCTCCAGTTTTGTTCTTCTTTTCCAAACTGTCTTTGCTCTTCAGCGTTTTTTGTGGTTCTGTACAGATTCTAGAATTATTTCTTCTAGTCTGAAAAAATTCTCTTGGTATTTTGAGAGGAATTTGACTAACTTTGTCAATCACTTTGGGTAATGTGGACATTTTAGCAATGTTGGTCCTTCCAATCATGAGCATGGAATATCTTTCCATTTGTTTATGATGTCTTCAATTTCTTTCATTAGTGTTTTGTAGCTTGTATTTCCTTTTGTGCTACTGTATCATTAGTATATGGAAATGCTGCAGATATCTTTTCTTTCTTTTCTTTTCTTTCTTTTCTTTTTTTTTTTTTTTTTGAGAGAGAGAATGAGGAGGGAAGGGGCAAAGGGAGAGAGAGAGAGAATCTCAAGCAGATTCCCTACTGAGCATGGAGGCCAGTGCAGGGCTTCATCTCATGACCCTGAGGTCCTGACCTGGGCTGAAATCAAGAGTTGGACACTTAACCGACTGGGCTACCCAGGCACCCCACGGTGCTATAGATTTCTATATACTGATTTTATATCCTGTAATATTACTGAACTCAGTTCTCAGTCCTAGTATTTTTTTTTATGGAGTCTTGAAGGTTTTCTATATATTAGTATCATGTCATCTGTAAGTTGTGAAAGTTTTACTACTTCTTTACCAATTGAGATGCCTTCTGTTTCTTTTTCTTATCTAATTGCTGTGGATATGATGTCCAGTACTGTGTTAACTTAACAGTGATGAGAGTCGACATCCTTGTATTCCTGATCTTGGGGAAAAAGCTCTCAGTTTTTCGCCATTGACGAGGATATTAGCTGTGTGTTTTTCATCTATGGCATTTATTATGTTGAGGCATAAACCTATCTTGCTGAGGGTTTTTATCATGAATGCATGTTGTATTTTGTCAAGTGCTTTTTCTGCATCTGTGAAATGATCATATGATTTTTATCCTTTCTCTTCTTGATGTGATGTATCATATTGATTAGTTCATGAGTGCTGAACCACACTTACATCCTGGGAATAAATCCCACTTTATCATGATGAATGCTTTTTTTAATGTATTGTTGGATTCAGTTTGCTTATATTTTGTACAGGATTTTTCCATCTCTGTTCATCCAAGATACTGGCCTGTAGTTCTCTTTTTCTGTAGTGTCTTTATCTGGTTTTGGTATTTCAGTAATGCTGTCCTCATAGACCAAATACAGAAGTCTTTCTTCCTCTTCTATTTTTTGGAATAGTTTGAGAAGAGTGAGTATTAACACTTGTTTAAATAGTAGTATTAACCTGTAAAGCCATCTGGTCCTGGAGTTATTTTTGTTCTGATTTTTTAATGACTGTTTCAATCTTATTGCTGAAATCAGGCTGTTCAAACTTTCTATTTCTTCCTAATTCAGCTTTGGGAAGTTACATGTTTTTAGGAGTTTTTAGGAATTTCTTCGAGGGAGTCCAATTTGTTGGCATATTACTTTTCATAATATGCTTTCATAATCCTTTGTATTTTTGTATTGTTTGTTTTTTCTCCTCTTCCATTTCTGAGTTCGTTTGTGTTCTCTCTCTCTCTCTCTCTCTCTCTCTCTCTCTCTATCTATCTCTATCTCTATCTCTATCTCTATCTCTATCTCTATCTCTATCTCTATCTCTATCTCTCCCTGTCTCCTTCCCCCCCCCCCTCTCTCTCAGTGAGTCTGACAGAAGGCTTATCGATTTTCCATCTCTTTCCGAAGAACTGGTTCCTGGTTTCATTTATCTATTCTATTGTTTTCCTCATTTCTATTTCATTTATTTCTGCCCTAATCTTTATTATCTCCTTCCTTCTAATGTTTTGGCGTTTTGATTGTTCTCCTTTTTCTAGCTCCTTTGGGTGTAAGTTCAGCTTATTATGTTGTTTTTTTTGAGTTTTGGGGAATTTGGGGTTTTTTGTTTTTGTTTTGCTTCTTGTGGTAGGTTTGTTTTGCTATAATCTTTCCTCTTAGAATAGCTTTCACGGCATCCCAAAGATTTTGGACCATTGCTTTTTCATTCTCATTTTTTTTTTAAGATTTTATTTCTTTATCTGACACAGAGAAACACAGCGTCAGACGGAACACAAGCAGAGGGACCGAGAGAGGGAGAAGCAGGCTTCCCGCCTAGCAGGAAGCCTGACGTGGGGCTCGATCCTGGGTCTCCAGGATCATGACCTGAGCCGAAAGCAGTTGCTCAACGAACTGAGCCATCCAGGCGCCGCCATTCTCATTTCTATACCTGTTTTTTTTTTATTTCCTCTTTGATTTCTTGGCTGACCAATTCATTGTTTAGTAACATGTTATTTAACTTCCATGTATTTGCATTCTTTCCAGATTTTTCTTGTGGTTGATATCTAGTTGCATAACATTGTTTGAAAAAGATACATGGTAAGACTTCAATCTTTATTTTAACTTTTTGAGACTTGTTTTATGGCTTATTATGTGATTTATTTCAAAAACTTCCATGTACACTGGAAAAGAATGAGTATTCCACTGTTTTGGGATGAATATATCTGTTCTGAGTATATCTGTTAGGTCCATCTGATCCAGTGTGTCATTCAAAACCGTTGTTTCCTTGTTCATTTTCTGTTCGGATGATCTATTCATTGATGGTCAGTGGGGTGTTAAAGTCCCCTACCATTATTATATTACTATCAATTTCTTCCTTTATGTTTGTTAATAGCTGCTTTATGTATTTGGGTGCTCCCATGCTGGGCACATAAATATTCACAATCATTCCATCTTATTGTTGAATTGTTTCCCTTATGATTATGTAGTGCTAATGGACTTCATAATTTCTTTAAAAGTTTGAGGTTTATAGAAAAACTGACTGAAAGCACAGAAAGCCTCACATATGTCCATACTCCCAGTTTTCCCTCTTCCAGCATCCTGTGTAAGTTTGGTGAATATGTTACAATCTATGTGGCAATATTTTTATGTTATTAACTAGGCTCATAGTTTTTATTAGGGCTCCCTGTTGGTGTTGTACATTCTATGGATTTTGACAAATGTATAGGAAATGTATCTACCATTGTAGTATCATACAGAATTGCTTTGCTGCCCTAAAAATCCAGGGCCCAGTGTCCCGTCTATTCATCCATCCCTCCCACTTAACCCCTGGGAACCATAGTTGGTTTTTTGTTTGTTTGTTTGTTTGTTTTTTTTTATTGGTTGGTTGGTTGGCTGTTTAGTTTTGTTTCTTACTGTCTTTATAGTTTTGCCTTTTAAAAATGTTATAAAGTCGGAATAGTACAGCTTCTAGCCTTTTCAGATTACCTTCTTTCACTTAGCTGTATGCTTTTAAGGTTCTGAAGATTTTTAGAACAAAATAAATATTAGGATTAAAGACTGACAACAATCAGGAATTATATGTTACCTTAAATTGAATTCGCTTGATTTTTCATACATTTAACATTAAAGCATTTGCTTTTAAGCAATATCGATGAATGTTGATTTATTTATATTTAATGCCAGCCTCATGTCACACGTGCATTGTATGCATTTTCAAATGTATTTTTCATGCATTCATGCAAGAGTTATGTGTTCATAAAGCCCTTGCTTGAAAAGAACTTATCACTTTTGTTTTCAATTTTTATTACAAATAGTAGGTCATATATGTGTAAGATTTTATCTGAAGAAGAGGGAAAATAGATATGTCAATGATTTTTGATGGAAATCAAAACATGATGGTGTATTGAAAGGTTTTATACACTGTATTTTATGTGTATTAATATTCAGTCTTTTATTTTCAACATATTTAATTGAGGTATTTATCTGAATGGTTTTCTTTTTTTTTCTATTAACATATAATGTATTATTTGCTTCAGGGATACAGGTCTGTGAATTATCAGTCTTACACAATTCACAGCACTCACCATAGCACACACCCTCCCCAGTGTCCATAACCCAGTTACCCTATTCTTTCCCCCTGAGCCCTCAGCAACCTCAGGTTTTTTTCTAGCGATTAAAAGTCTCTTATGGTTTGTCTCCCTCCCAAGTCTCATCTTGTTTCATTTGTTCCCTTCCTAGCCACCCCCATCCCCCCACCATGCCTCTCAAATTCCTCATATCAGAGAGATCATATAGTAATTGTCTTTCTCTGGTTGACTTATTTCGCTCAGTGTAATACCCTCTAGTTCCATCCACATCATTGCAAATGGCGAGGTTTTGTTTTTTTGATGGCTGCATAGTATTCATATATATATATATATATATATATATATATATCACATCTTCTTTATCCATTTATCTACTGATGGACATCTAGGTTCTTTCCATAGTTTGGCTATTGTGGACATTGCTGCTATGAACATTTGGATCATTACATTTGTATCTTTGGGTAAATACCCAGTAGTGCAATTACTGGGTCATGGGGTAGCTCTGTTTTCAACTTTTTGAGGAATCTCCATACTGTTTTCCAGAGTGGGCTACACCAATTTGCATTCCCACCAACAATGTAGGAGGATTCCCCTTTCTCAGCATCCTCACCAACATCTGTTATTTCCTGACTTGTCAATTTTAGCTGTTGTAATTGGTGTGAGGTGGTATCTCACTGTGGTTTTGATTTGTATTTCCCTAATGCCAAGTGATGCTGAGAACTTTTTCATGTGTCTGTTGGCCATTTGGATATCTTCTTTGCAGAAATGTCTGTTCATGTCTCCTGCCCATTTCTTGACTGGATTATTTGTTCTTTGGGTGTTGAGTTTGATAAGTTCTTTATATTTTGGATACTAGCCCTTATCTGAAATGTCATTTGCAAATATCTTCTCCCATTCTGTCAGTTGTCTTTTGGTTTTGTTGACTGTTTCCTTTGCTGTGCAAAAGCTTTTGATCTTGATGAAGTCCCAATAGTTCATTTTTACCCTTGCTTCCCTTGCCATTGGCGATGGTTCTAGGAAGAAGTTGCTGTGGCTGAGGTTGAAGAGTTTGCTGCCTGTGTTCTCCTCAAGGATTATGATGGATTTCTATCTCACATTGAGAACTTTCATCCATTTTGAGTCTATTTTTGTGTGTGGTGTAAGGAAGTGGTACAGTTTTATTCTTCTGCATGTGGCTGTCCAGTTTTCCCAGCACCATTTGTTAAAGAAACTGTCTTTTTTCCATTGGACATTCTTTCCTGCTTTGTCAAAGATTAGTTGGCCATAGAGTTGAGGGTCCATTTTTGGGCTCTCTATTCTGTTCCACTGATCTATGTGTCTGTTTTTGTGCCAGTACCATACTGTCTTGATGGTTACAGCTTTGTAATACAGCTTGAAGTCTGGAAATTGTGATGCCACCACTCTTGGTTTTCTTTGTCAACATTCCTCTGGCTATTTGGGGTATTTTCTGGTTCCATATAAATTTTAGGATTATTTGTTCCATTTCTTTGAAAAAAATTGATGGCATTTTGATAGGGATTGTATTAAATGTGTAGATTGTTTCGATAGCATAGACCTTTTCACAATATTTGCTCTTCCAATCCATAAGCATGAAAGTTTTTCCATTTCTTTGTGTCTTTCTCAATATCTTTCATAAGTACTTTATAGTTTTCTGAGTACAGATTCTTTGCCCCTTTGGTTAGTTTTATTCCTAGGTATCTTACGTTTTGGGTGCAGTTGTAAATGGGATCGACTCCTTAATTTCTCTTGCTTCTGTCTTGCTGGTGGTGTATAGAAATGCGACTGATTTCTGTGCATTGGTTTTATATCCTAACACTTTACTGAATTCCTATATGAATTCTAGCTGTTTTGGAGTGGAGTCTTGGGTTTTCCACATAAAGTATCACATCATCTACAAAGAGTGAGAGTTTGACTTCATCTTTGCTGATTCGGATGCCTTTTATTTCTTTCTGTTGTCTGATTGCTGAGGCTAGGACTTCTAGTGCTATGTTGAATAGCAGTGGTGATAGTGGATGGTCCTGCAGTGTTCCTGACCTTAGGGGGAAACTCTCAGTTTTTCCCCCTTGAGAATGATATTCACTGTGGGTTTTTCATAGATGACTTTTATGATATTGAGATGTGTATCCTCTATCCCTACACTGTGAAGAGTTTTGATCAAGAAAGGATGCTGTATTTTGTTAAATGCTTTCTCAGCATCTGTTGAGAGTATCATATGGTTCTTGTTCTTTCTTTTTTTTAATGTACTGTATCACATTGATTGACTTGTGGATTTTGAACCAGCCTTGCAGCCCAGGAATAAATCCCACTTAGTCATGGTGAATAATCCTTTTAATGTTGGATCCTATTGGCTAGCATTTTGGTGAGAATTTTTGCAAAAAATTTGGGTGTGAAATGAGTTTCTTGCTGACAGCATATCAGTGGGTCTTGTTTTTTTAATCCATTATGATACCCTGTGTCTTTTGGTTGGGGCATTTAGCCCATTTTCATTCAGGGTAACTTGAAAGATACGAATTTAGTGCCATTGTATTGCCTGTAAGGTGATTATTACTGTGTATTGTCTCTGTTCCTTTCTGGTCTGTTAGTTTTAGGCTCTCTCTCTTTGCTTAGAGGACCTCTTTCAATACTTCCTGTAGGGCTGGTTTGGCATTTTTAGATTCTTTTAGGTTTTTGTTTTTGTTTTTGTTTTGTTTTGTTTTCTTTTGTTTTGGTCCTGGAATTTTTCTATCTCTCCTTCTATTTTCAATGATAACCTAGCTGGATATAGTATTCTTGGCTGCATACTTTTCTCATTTAGTGCTCTGAATATGTAATGCCATCCTTTCTGGTCTGCCAGGTCTCTGTGGATAGATCTGCTGCCAATCCAAAATTTTACTGTTGTATATTACAGACGTCTTGTCCCAACCTACCTCAGGATTTTCTCTTTGTCACTGAGACTTTTAAATTTTACTATTAGATGACGGGGTGTGGACCTATTTTTATTGATTTTGAGAGGGGTGTTCTCTGTGCCTCCTGGATTTTGATGCTTGTTCCCTCTGTCAAATTAGGGAAATTATCTGCTATAATTTGCTCCAATATAGCTTCTGCCCATCTTTCTCTTTTTTCTTCTTCTGGGATCCCAATTATTCTAATATTGTTTCATCTTAGGGTATCACTTATCTCTTGAATTCTCCCCTCATGGGCCAGTAGTTGTTTATCTCTCTTTTTCTCAGCTTCTTTGTTCGCCATAATTTGGTCTTCTGTATCACTAATTCTCTCTTCTGCCTCATTCATCCTAGCAGTAAGAGCCTCCATTTTTTATTACACCTCATTAATAGCTTTTTTTTAAAATTTCAACTTGGTTAGATTTTAGTTCTTTTATTTCTCCAGAAAGGGACTCTCTAGTATCTTCATGTTTTTTTGGAGGCCAGCTAGCACCTTGATAATCGTCATTCTGAACTCTAGTTCTGACGTCTTACTAATGTTCATATTGATTAGGTCCCTAGCTGTCAGTACTGCCTCTTGTTCTTTTTTTTGAGGTGAGTTTTTCCACCTTGTCATTTTATCCAGATAAGCATAGGTGAATGAGAGAACAAAACACTAAATGGATAGCAACGACCCCAGAAAAATATTCACTAACCAAATCAAAAGACACCCGAAACAGGGGAAGAAGAAAGGAGGAAAAAAAATGAAAAGAATGTGATCAGGCTGGAGACTAGAACAAAGCCATGCACTAGAGTTAGGGTATATTTTGATGTTAGAAGGAACTATATCCCAAAATTTTAAGAAAGGAAAACCTATATGTATACAAAAAATTTAAATACAATGAAGGGATAGAATATAACAATGGAAATTTAAAAAGATTTTTTAAAAAGGTATTGATAAGATAAATAGCTAAGAAAACGTTAAAATAGGAAAGAGAAAAATTAGAAAAAACATAATAGGAAAAATAAAATTAAAAAAATTTAACTTTGAAAGACTAAAACATTATGGGAAAAAAATGTCATGAATTCTATGTGCTATATTCCCCTAGCTCTGAAGTCCCACAGTTCTCACTGATGGGTGAACTTGGTGTTGGCCGCCATTCCCACTGATCTTCTGGGGGCGGGGCCTGCTGCCCAGACTCTCAGATGTCTCTCCCGCCCCCTGCCCCCCCCCCCCCTCGCCGATCTGCGCAGGTTCTGTCTGCGCAGGTTCCGGAAGCTTTTGCTCCCTGTCGCCTTCCGTACCGCCTGGGAGGCCGGGAATGAAGATGGCGCCTCCCAGTCCCGGCCCAGAGGCGCTGAGAGTTGAGCCCCCCTCCTCAGCGCGCCCCCAGAGAGAAGCAGTCGGTCACTCCCGGCTCCCTGGTCTC
>PITA01032308.1:0-14100 GCA_004023965.1 Spilogale gracilis
ACCTCAAAGCCACAACTCCTTTTGGATCGTGCGACCTTGTCTGTGCCCTGGGACCCGCGGCCTCTCCGGTCCCACACAAGTCTGTAAAATCGCCTTCCCTGGGGGGTCCGCACCTGGCCCACGGGGTGGAGAGAAACGGGAGAGAAAGGCAGCTGTGTAAAAATAGAGTCCACGCCTGCCGCTCTCTCAGCAGCTGCAGCAGCGGCGGCAGTGGTGGTGGCGGCGGCGGCGGCGGCGGCGGCAAAAAAATTTTAAAAAGTCTCCTTGCCTTGCCCCGGGCTCCGCTGTGTTCCTGTTTCTGTCTCGCCCCGATTCAGACCGTAATCTGCTGTTATTCCTCACTCACAGAGCACTTTCGTTTTGGTGTATTTGCTTTCAATGGTTCAGCTCTGCGGGCTTCCTCCCCCACTCCCCTGTCTCTGGGGGCAAGCCTCCAGACCCTCTTATTTGTTTCTACCTTTTTGCCGATGGTCCTTGTCTCCCATGGTGATCCAGAAGTGCGAAATATCACATTTCAGGCTGATCTCATGGGTGTTCACAGTGGTCCTGTAGTGTTTTTTTTTGCTGGAATTCAGCTCTCTTCAGGGAACTCCCTGAAATGTGGTCACCTGGCCTTTCGCCATCTTGACCTGCTTCCCCCCACACACTTTTTATCACCAACTGGAGGTCTTTGTTTTAAGGGAATTTACTTTACGCCCATTCTGTTCAGGGTCAGCTGTGCCCTGATAACACAGGCCTGCTGACTCTACTGTAACTATTTATACAGATGGTTACCAGCATACATGGATTCCTGCACCTCATGTTCTATGTAGAGCTTAGAGATCCATTTCATTTGTGGGGGGGTATTGCCTGATGGTCTGTTGCATGGGTTAGAGAGTCCCACCTGGCCCAGCCACCTACCCTCAGACCTGCCCATGGTGCTCTCCTACCTGAAAATAGTGTGTTCCCTCTACTTGAAAAGGAAATGCCTGTCAGCATTAGCTTCTTCCTCATACGGTGCTTGAGTAGGGCTTGAACTCACGACACTGGGATCAAGACCTGAGCTAATATCAAGAGTCAGATGCTTGGGGCACCTGGGTGGCTCAGTTGGTTAAGTGACTGCCTTTAGCTCAGGTCATGATCCCGGAGAGCCAGGATCAAGCCCCACATTGGGCTCCCTGCTTGGAGGGAAGCCTGCTTCTCCCTCTCTCACTCCCCCTGCTTGTGTTCTCTCTCTCTCTCTGTTTCTCTCTGTAAAATAAATAAATAAAATTAAATTTAAAAAGAGTCAGATGCTTAACTGACTGAGCCACTCACGAGCCCCAGGGATACTAAATTTTAATTCTCAAGTGGTCAGATATCAAATGATTCTACATGAGACAGTGCAATTCTGCAAGAGACTGATCTGTCGTAGAAGCATCTGATTTCTGTGCCTTGGATAAAGGAATGGCCCAATGTTAATCTCTTCACCTAGTGCAGCACTTATATCTGCATTTGCCCTCACAGTTATCCTGTCACCTTTTATGCTTGCTGCTTCCTGCTTTCTGCACTGGTGTCATTTCTCTCTTAAGGAATATTGTAGTGGGGTAGTGGTACTGTAGAAAGGAACCTCAAAGATTTCCCTTAGTTACTCTGAGCCTGCTCATGCTTTAAAAAGTTTTTCCTTTCAAGATCTGGTTGTTTTATAACAACCAGGGCACTTCAGAATACCTACTCTACCATACTACTAGAACAAAAAGTCCATATTACATTTTTTATTTGATTCATCTCCCCCTCTGATTTCCATGAGAGGCTATGGACTCCAGGAATCAAACTGAGAGTTTTTAGAGGGGAGGAGGTAGGGGGATGGGTGAGCCTGGTGTTGGGTATTAAGGAGGGCATGTATTGCGTGGAGCACTAGGTGTCATATGCAAACAATGAATCAAGGAACACTACATCAAAAGCTAATGATGTACATATGGTGACTAATATAATAATAAAAATTTTAAAAATAAAATAAGATAAAAATTGAAAAACTGAAGAAAGAATCCCTTTGTCTTCCACTCCAGATTCCATCATGAACACTCCAGCCATGGGAGTGAACACACCTTACCAGCTTGTCTATGAGCCCTCTACTGGCTGTCTGAGCTTTTCCCTCTCAACTGGAAGGGACGTCAAGAGGAAAACAGGTAATGGAGGATCCCATCAGGACCTCTTAGCCAAGCTTTGGGGATGGAGCTGGAGAGCAGGATAGAGGATTCCCAGTGTAGGTTGATGAGATGGCTTGATTTATAGGAAGAATTAATGCCCATCTTGGCTGTTGGCAGAAGCTATTGACAGAGATTCTGTCTCATGAAATTTGACACATCTCAGCCCAGTCACTCCACAATGCAGCCTCATCATTTGAATGTTTACACGCCTTCCAGTCCTGGTGATATGATTCATATCACATCATTTTAAACAAGTCCCTGATTCACCTGGGACCACATCCCTATCCAACACACATCTTCCGCACCCTCATTATCCCAAACTCATCCCCTCAGAGAGAGATCTGTGTTGCTCCTGCTCACAGAGCAGGTTGGGCAACCAGTATCTGAAGAGAGGCATTTGGATACCATACCTAACAGAATGTCCCATTTGGACCAGTTCATGCAAGAAGAAGAGAAAGACAGAGGGCCCTGCTGTTTCCACTGAGGAAGACACAAAACAGAAAGAAAGGCTTAAGGGAAAGAACAGGTGGCAGATGAGACCAAACAGTAATAGCAGCAACCATGCAGCCAGAAGTTCAGAGGAGAAAGAAGTTGGGGCTTGAGAGGGCAGGGCAGGGTCTCATGGAACTTCTGGCTAACCCCCCACCCCCTGCTCTACCAGCTGTCATGGCAGATGGAGGACTGGGGCAGGCAAGGGAGAGATGTATTTGCAGAGAGGTGGTGGGAGGATCAATAAAGGTGGAAGCGCTCAAAGACTGTCCATTTGATTCCCACAGACACTGGAGGTAAGGCTGGAAGTTGAGAAATTTGGATACTGTCTCTGACCCTGCCCTCATGGTTGTGTGATTTGCCTTCCACCAGGCCTCATCTCCATATCAAGCTGATCCTATATCCTTTCAGTTATGTTTAGTGAACAATTGCTATTTGTCATTCACTGTTCTAAATCCTGGGGGAACACATGTGGATGCTAAGACAAAGAATACCTTCCCAAATGGAGCTGACTTCTTCAGCTTCCTGGCTTGGAGTAGATTCAGCTGTCCCATCCTGTTTCCCCAGTTCCTTTATCTCTGTTGATGTGTTTTCTCTCACTGTGGTTCAATAACCCACAGCATCATTTTTAGCATCTGACATTATGTGCTCCTGGTTTTATTATGTCCACTCCTGAACTGGTCATAATTAAACACAGTCCCTTTGAGAGAAAACAAAGCATCTGCAAGATACACAGCGATTTCATGATTTTTCTTTCTAATGACCTTTAGGGCAATGCCTTCTGTTTGTCTCTGTCTGTCTAGCTGTTTTTCTCTGCTAGCCCACCAAGATGTGATTTGTCATCGTGATGTTGCATTGTTCTCATTAGATGTGTGTTCACAGTGCTGCCTTTCTTATAGGTTCTTGATGTATTTAGAAATTCATCTCACACATGCATACTAGAATAAATGGTTAACTTTTCCTAATAATTTACAAGTAACCATGTGAACTATCTTGCCTAGGAATGTCCCAATTTATGCTTATTTTCCTGACATAACTATTAATGATGCCCATTTTCACTCTAAAAATTACTTTCCCAGTTTGGACATGTTGTGAAGTTATTCTGGTTTCAGACCACTTTGAATTTTGGACCTCTGCTATCTGTTCATGCACATGTGCTATGACACCTTACCAACTGCCCCCTTTGCAGTTCTAGGGCCAGGCAGCTTGGAGCAGACAGGCTTTAGGAGTTGAGCCTACTCCCTAAGGGGACAACAGCTATTTCTGGAAAGTAGCTCAACATTATAGGAGAATAACTGAAAGAAGTATATCAACAGTGGTTGAAGCAAGAGGCTGTCATTCTCAAGAACTCAAGGCACCTAGGGCGAAGCCTGACATGAATGGTCAGACTAGAAGATGTTCCAGGATGCCAGCCAGCTGCTAGCTGGACCTCAGGGCCAAGTCTCTGGTCTTTGGTGGCAGGAAGAGTGGGGGAAGGGACAAGAAATCACTCAAAGTGGCAGATACCAGAGATGGTATCCAAGGTTTGCTGACGGTAGGGAAAACTTTATTCTGAGGTGCCCAGGGCTCAGCTGGAGTCTGAAGCTTTGGCTTGGAACCAGTTTTTATTCATGAAGTGGAGCCTGCATTTATTAAGGGAGAGCATGTGGCTCCAGATGGGTGGGCAGCAGAGACTCAGAAGCATGTAGAAGCATGTGAACCTCAATAGATGTCTTTGGAATTTCATTCATGGAGGACCACCTCCACAATTTCATGTCACCGTGTCCTTATACCAACTAATACTTGCAATAAGGGGATAATTGTTAAAATAAGTGCAATAGGCACTAAACTTTGCCTCCCACAGATATGAGCAGGCAGGAGAAAGAATAAGCAAGTTTCAAGATAGAACTGAAATTATTGAATCTGAAGAACAGAAAGAAAATATTTTTTAAAAATGAATGGAGCCTAATAGGGATCTGTGGGACACTATCGAGGAAAATACATGTGCATTGTGGGAGTCTCAGAAGAAGAGAGAAAGGGACAGTGAGAATATTTGAGGAAATGTTGGCTGTAAACTTTCCAAACTTGATGAAAGATGTGAATATAAACATCAGAGAAGCTTGACAGACTCCAAGCAACATGAACTCCAAGAGACTCACACCAAGACACATTATGACTTTTGAAAGACAGTGACAGAGAACCTGGAAAGCAGCAGAAGAAAAGCAAATCATTACATCCAAGCATTTCTCAGTAACATTATCAGCAGATTTCTCATCAGAAACTTTGGAGGCCACAAGGCACTGGGCCTGTATATTCAGAGTGTTAAAAGAAGCAAAAAACAAAACAAAACAAAATAAAAACCTGTCAGCCAAGAATCCTATGTTCAGTAAAACTGTCCTTCAAAAGTGAGGGAGCTATTAAAACTTTTCCAGATTGACAAAACCCAAGGGAATTCATGACCGCTAGACCTGCCCTTCAAGAAATGCTTAAGGGAGTCCTGCAAGGTGATAGTACCTTGAAGTTGTATGGATAAATAAAGATCTTAATAAAAGTAAAGATTTAGACAATTATAAAGCTAGTATTACTGTAACTGGTTTGTAAGTGCACTTTTTGTTTCTTACATGATTTAAGAGACTATTCCATTTAAAGAAAATTTATGAGTGTAAAAGCTAGTATTACTATAACTCTGGTTGGTAAGTACAAATTTTATTTTCTGTGTAATTTAAAAGACTAATATGTTTAAGAGGATAGTTATTTTATATTGGTGCACATAATATATAAATATACAATCTTGAAATGGCTGAAAGAGTTGGGGATGAGTCTGTAAAAGAGGAGAGTTTTTTGTGTGTTACTGAAGTTAAGCTGGCAAAAATTCAAATTAGAGTGTTAGAACTTTAGGATGTTAAATGTAACCCCCATTATGTCCCCAATGTAACCACAAAGAAAATAACTATAGGATATACCAAAAAGAAAATGAAAAAAGTAATTTATGACAATTAACATAAGGAAACAGTATTGAAGGATATGAAGGATAAAAGCCATAAGGCATATAGTAAACAAAAAGTACAATAACAGAAGTCCCTCATCAGTAATTACTTTAAGCATGAATGGATTAAACTTTCCAATAAAAGACAAAGATTGGCAGAATCAATAAGAAAAATGATCCAAAAATATGCTGTCTATAAGAGCTTCACTTGAGATCCAAAGACTCAAACAGGTTGAAGGGGAAAGAATGGGAAAAAAATCTGAAACTAATGGTGTTCTATATGTTGGCTAATTGAACTAAAATTTTTAAAAAAGGAAAAAAAAAGAAAGGATGGAAAATATTCAATGATGTTCTAAGATATTCTATGCAAAGAGTAACCAAAGAGAGCAGTGATAGCAATATTAGTATCAGACAAAATAGACTTTAAATCAAAAAAGTTTACAGGAGACAAAGGACACTCTGTATTAATAAAAGTTCCAAAACAACAAAGAGATAATATAAATGTTTATGCACCTAATTACAGACCATAAGACTATCTGAAGCAAAAACTGACAGATTAAAGACAGACAGTTCTACAGTAATGTTTGGACATTTCAATACTCTACTCACAATAATGGAAAAACTACCAGGAAGAAGATAAGTAAGGAAACAGAGGACTTAAATAACACAATAAGCCAATTAAAGACAACAAAACCAATACACATTCTTCTCAAGTGCATGTGGGACATTTTTCAGGATAGGCTGTATGTTAGGCTACAGGTTGTCTCAGTGAATTAAAAAAGGTAGATATCATACAAAGTTATCTTTTCTGACCACAGTAGGATGAAGTTAGAAGGCAATAACAGAAGGAAAATAGGAAAAAAATCACAAAATTGTAAAAAGTAAATAATACATTCTTTAAATATTTTATTTATTTTTAGAGAGAGAAAGCAGGGAAAAGGAGGAGGGAGAGGAAGAGAGAATTTCAAGCAGACTTTCACTGAGTGCAGAGCCTGACACAGGCCTCAGTCTCATGACTCTGAGATCATGACCTGAGCCAAAATCAATAGTCAGATGCCTAATTGACTGAGCCACCCAGGTGCCCTGTAAATAACATGCTTAAACAACCAACACATTAAAGAAGAATTCACAAGAGTAGTTAGAAAATATTTAGAGATGAATGAAAATGAGAAAGAACATCATAGACCAAAACTTATAGGATGCAAAAGAAGTAGTACTAAGGGGGAGAATTTATAGTCACAAATGATTACATTAAAAGATAAAAAAAGATATTATATTAAAAAAAACCTGGGGCGCCTGGGTGGCTCAGTTGCTTAAGCGACTGCCTTCAGCTCAGGTCATGATCCCGGAGACCAGGGATTGAGTCCCACATCGGGCTCCCTGCTCAGCAGGAAGCCTGCTTCTCCCTCTCTCACTCCCCTGCTTGTGTTCCCTCTCTGGCTGTGTTTCTCTCTGTCAAATAAATAAAATCTTTAAACAAAAAAAAAAAATTAAACTAAATTTAGGGGCACCTGGGTGGCTCAGTTGGTTGGGTGACTGCCTTCGGCTCAGGTCATGATCCTGGAGACCCAGGATCGAGCCCCGCATCGGGCTTCCTGCTCGGTGGGAAGCCTGCTTCTCCCTCTCTCACTCCCCCTGCTTGTGTTCCCTCTCTGGCTGTGTTTCTCTCTGTCAAATAAATAAAAACTTAAAAAAAAAAACAACAACAGTGAAGTAGAAATAGAAGTAAACTACCTTCACATGATAAAAGTCATATATGAAAAACAAAAAGCAAACCTCATACCCAATAGTGAAAGACTGAAAGCTTTTCTTCTAAAATCAAGAATAAGGCAAAGATGCCTGCTTTCACCCCTTCTATTCAATACAGAACTGGAAGTCCTAGCCAAAGCAAGATTGATAAGAAAAGAAATAAAAGACACTCAAATTAGAAAGTAAGAATTAAAATTATCTGTTTGCAGATAATATGATCTTCTATACAGAAAACCATGATGATTCCACACAAAAAACTTGTTAGAATAAATGAATTCATCCAAGTAGCAGGATACAACAACACACAAATCAGTTCATTTCCATAATCAAACAATGAATACTCTGAAAAGGAAATTACAAAACAATTCCAATAGCAGAAAAAAGAGCAAAATATTTAGGAATTAACTTAACCAAGGAAATTAAAGACTTGTACAATGAAAACCACAAAGCATTGCTGGAAGTAATTAAAGAAGAAACAATAAATGGAAACATATGCTATGTTTATGAATTGGAGGAGTTAAAATTGTTACAATGTTAATACTATCCAGAGTGATCTACAGATTCAAAGCAATCCCAATCAAGATCCCAATGATGTTTTTTTGAAGAAATAGAAAAATTATCTTAAAATTCATATGGAATCTCAAGGGACCCCTGAAGAACAAAAACAATCTTGAAAAATAAGAACAAAATTGGAGGACTCATATTTCCTTATTTCATAACTTATTACAAAGATACAGTAATCAAAATGGTATAGTATTAGCATAAAGACAGACATAGACCAATGGAATAGAAGAGAGACCCCAGGAATAAATCTTTGTAGATATATATGGTCCCTTTTGACAAGGATGCTAAGACCATTCAATGGGGTATTCAGTCTTTTCAACAAGCAGTACTGAGAAAACTGGATTTCCACAAGCAAATGAATATAGTTGGATCCCTAACTAATTCCATGTATGAAAATTAACTCAAAATGGATCAAGGGCAACAAGACCTACAACAATGAAATTCTTAGAAGAAATCATAAGCAAAATTTCATGACAATGGATTTGGCAATGATTTCTTGAATATGGTACAGCAACAAAAAAAATAGACAAATTGGACTTTGTGAAAATGTTAAATTTTGTACATCAAAAGACATGATCCATACAGTAAAAAGGCAGAATGGGAAAAATATTTGCAAATCATATATCTGATAAGTATAATTCAGACTATAGAGAGAACTTCTAATAACTCAACAACAGGGAAGACAAACAACCTGACTCAAAAATGGGCATAGGACTTGAAGGAACTTTTCTTCCAAGGGAAATATACAGATGGTCAACAAGCAGATGAAAAAATGTTCAATATCACTCATCATTAGGGAAATGCAAATCAGAAACTACAGTGAGATACTCCCTCATCCCCAGTAAGATGTCTACTATATAAAAACAACAACAACAACAACAACAACAACAACAACTAAACACCAGAAAATAGGACTTGGAGAGGATATGGAGATACTGGAACACTTGTGCACTGCTGGTGGGAATGCAATATGGTGTCACTGCTATGGAAAACTGTATGGTATTTCCTCAAAAAATTAAAAATGTACTTACCATATAATCTGGTAATTCTTTTGGGTATATGCTCAAAAGAATTGAAAGAAGGGTCTCAATGAAGTAAATGTATCCCCATGTTCAAAGCAGCATTACTCACAATAGCTAAACCATGGAAGCAATCCAATGTCCATCAGTGGATGTATGGGTAAAGAAAATGTCATCTATCTACACAGTGGAATATTGCTCAGCCTTAAAAAGAAGGAAATTCTGACACATACTATAATATGGAGGAAACTTGAGGACATTATGCTAGTGAAATAAGCCAGTCACACACACACAAAAATACTAAATGCCTCTACTTATATGAGGTACTTAGAGTAATTAGACTCGTGGAGACAGAAAATAGAGTGGTGGGGGAGTGAAGAATGGGAAATTATTGCTAAATGGATAAGAGTTTTAATTTTACAAGATGAAAAGGAGTTTACAGAGATGGTGGTGATGATGGTTGCACAACAGCGTGAATGTATTTAATGCCATGGGACAGTCCACAGTAACAACGGTAAGGATGGTAAATTTCTGTGATGTGTATTTAACAACAATATGTTAAAAAAAATTTCAGTCCACATCTTAGTCGATATGCAATACCCTCACAGAAGGCCTGAGATTAATCTACATTAGAGAAGTGTTATAGCTGATTGAGATGGAGTTGAGATATTCTGTCTCTTTTTTTTTTTTTTTTTTTTGAGAGAGAGAGAGAGTGTTCGGGGGCAGTGGGTGGTGGGCAGAGGGAAAGAAGCAGACTCCCCACTGAGTGCAGATCTGATACAGGGCCCCACGAGGGGCTCCACATAGGACTCCACTGGGGCTCAATCCCACAACCCTGAGATCATGACCTCAGTCAAAATCAAGAGTCAGATGTTAAACTGACTGCACTACCCAGGTGCCCTGGGAGAGAGAGAATCTCAAGCAGTCTGTTCACATAACACAGAGCTTCATGTGGGGCTTGTTCTTACAACCCTGAGATCCTGACCTGAGCCAAAATCAAGAGTTAGACACAACAGACTGAACCATCCAGGTGCCCCTGAGACTTTCTGTCTTTAATCAGAAGTGTCAGAAGAGAATCCCTTCAGGCCATCCTGGGGAAACATGGCTGGGTTCGTCTCTGCACACATCTGTTCCTTATGCATGCTTATGACTTGCAGAACAATGTCTCAGTGTTACAAGTAACCTGCCAGGGCTTCCTGTCCCTGGAAACCATGAATGATGCCCCAATTACTTTGACCATCAGAAGATACTGCTCTCCTCCTCTCCCTGCCACCTCATCCCCACGTGAGCCTGACATCTTAAGAAACCATTCTCTAAAACCCACTCTCTAACCTCTTCCTCTCCAACCACAGGCAAATCAAAAAATGTAGAAGACTCAAGTACACTGTCCTTCCAACGAGGAGCCGGAATCTCTGCCTCTGACAGTGTGGAGTTCAGCGACCCTTGCCCTGAGGCCCGGGAGAAGCTGCAGGAGATGTGTCGTCATATGTGAGCACCTCAGTGGTTGGGGGCAGATGCGAGAGTTGGGTATGGCCGCCAGCAGAATGAAGAGGAATTCACGGGAGTGTCTGAGTGGTGCCAGGAGGTACTAGCTACCCAGTGCCCCCAATGACAATGACAGGGGTCATAGCTGTCCTTCACACACACTCCCATCCCCAGTATTTTCCCACTCACAGTCTTTTTCAGTCCTAACTACAACCTGATGAGGGAGAGGAAGTATGCACATTTTACAGATGAGGAAACTGAGGTAGCCCAAGCAGTTGGGTAAGCCATTGCCAGAGGTCCCACCCTTTGGTGGACCTGACACCAGGGCATTGATCTTTGCTTCCACGCCCTTTGCAGGGCTCCTTACACTAAAGGCTTTGTGCCCTGAACATTTATTTCTTAACATAGTTTATCAGATGTTTTCCTATAACAATAGCAGCAGCAAAAATCCTTTCTGAGGAAAAAAAGAACCAAAAAAAAATTGACATGGGTGATTAATGATATCTATGATTCTGGGTCCCACGAGTCCTAGTAAGTTAGTCTGTATTTCTCCAAAGACTCAAGACCATGGGTCATAAAGGATTTAAAACCTCGCCCCATTTAAGGCATATGTCTTGGTCTCCCCTGGGCCATTAATGCAGTTACAGAACACAGGAGGAGGGGAGCCACCCAGCTTGCCTCTTACTGTGATATTCTAGAAGGAAGCTCTTTTCTTGGTAACCTCAGGAACGATGAGTGAGCAGTGCCTCCAGCTCCCCCCACCAAATCCCCCTTCTGTACTCTGTCCCACTCATGGGTCCTCAACCCATTGCTCAAGGTAGAAGTCAGGCAAGGACTGGTTTCAGAGGGGTACTGGGACTTTCCCAGTTCTACCTAAAACTCCTGCCTTTAAGGACAAGGGCATGAGGAGGGCAGAGGTACTTTGGGGACAGGGATGACAGTCTGGAAACTGGGTAGGGGTTGTAGAGAAAGTGTCCCTGGTGAGGGAGTCAAGCGGCTAGAAGATATGTTGGTCTCCTTCCCTGCAGAGAAGCTGAAAGGGCCTCGTGGAAAGGGAGGAATTTCTCCTGTCCCCAGATCTTTCGCAACTACAGGGCAAAGGTGTCCTCTCATCTAATGTCAGCCCCGAAAGGGGACGCTCAGACCCCGAGCTCCCACCACCCTCACCCTCCAGGTGCTCAGACTTCCACTTCCAACCTTCACCAGCCTTCTTCCTACCACCACCCTCACTTTGTCCGGCAGTCTCAGGACTGGAAGGTGTCCAAGAAGATCATCAAGTTCCATTATGCCTTCTATGATGGGTCCTCCTTTGTGTAGTATCCTTTTATTTGCTGCTGCCCCTTCTCCTCAGCAACTCAGCACCAGAAAAGTCCCAGGCTTGAATAAGCCTGAGTATTTACTTTGTCTTTCAACTGACCAGAGAAGCCTGGTGACAGGTTCTCCAGGATATTGGGCATTTGTGCAGGTCAGAGAATGCTCCCTTTGGAGAATGTCTGGGTGGGAAGAAATGCACCAGGAAGTGACCTTGGACCCCTGTTCTTGCAGGGGTCCCATTGCCCACTCCCCAACAGACCGTGGGGCTGGACCAGATACCCAGCCCATTTGGCAGCAAGGCTCTGAGGCCAGAGAGGGTAAAGCACTTATTACAGGTTCTGCAGTCTGAGTTGGATGAGACATCAAAGAGAGGAGCCACTAAGCCAGACATCCCTGTCCCTTCCTTGTAGGAATGGATGATGTCATTCACTTCAGTGTCACCAAAGGAATTTGGTGGCAGAGCCACCCCGTTCAGGGGTGCTTCACCTCTGTTTAGGTCCCTCCTTCTGGCACACTTATTATGCCTTCCAGGATTATTTCCTGCGGCAGAGAGCAGGAGAGTGGGGGATGGAAGGAGACCTCATTTAATAATAAAACCACTGGGTCCTCAGTGTCCTATACCTTTGGAAGAGAGGGAGCTCTCTGCGCTGTCAAATGGTCTGCCCAGCCAGGCCTGCCCTGCAGTAGCCCCCCTCACTTCATTTGGCCTCCTCTCCAACTGAACTGGGAATTCAGAATTTAAGGGCCTTGTCAAAGGCTTCCTATTGTTTCTCTGACCGTAAATGAATCCATTCATCACACTCTGCTTGGCCCTGCTTCCAGGAGGGCCTGTGATATTGAACACAAAAACTCCTTCCAGGGTAACTGCTGTTTGCTGGGGGTCATGGGCTCTCCCTTCCCCCTTTCCTGATTCTTCATTGCCTTGAATACGATCATCTCCCTGAGCTTGAGAAGCTGTGTCTGTAAATTCTGTTGTTATCAGCAGAACCAGAGTGGGGTGGCCTAGAGCACAGCCTTCATTCTCTCCCCTGTCCCAGAATCCCAAGATCCCCTTGGGTGGGACCTTGCCAAACCCACAGGCCCTGCTCCTGGCATGCTCAACTCATATACCAGTGGTGACCACATCCTCTTCACCAACGCATTTTGTCTTTGGGAGTCCCAAGCGGTTGGGTTCTAGGCCCAGTTCTTCTTGCTGACCCTGCTAGGTCCCTTTATCTCTCTGGGCCTCATTTGCCTTCATTATAAGCAGAGGAAGTGGACCCAGTGATCTTGGAGAAATTCTGTGTTACTGTGTTCCAGTGGCCAAAGCACACATGTATTGTTGAATCCTTTGTAAGCAGAGAAATGTGTTTGGAAGACATCTTCTGGGCTCAGCAGTTAATTCCAGCCTCCTGGAGATTGCTGATAGAAATGCTCTGTCTGCCCTTGAGGTACCAGAAAGCTGCCAGCCCCAAGTGGTTTGCTCTTTGTCCACAGAAGACCCCAGAACCATCCCAGTATTCATTTCATTTGGGTTTCAGCCCTTCCATTGTCAGCATCTCCCAGATGCCTTCCCTTAACTGCTGATTCTCCCATCAAACTTCCCTCAAAGCCTTTTTCCCTATGCACAGACTTATCACATCAAAAACTTTAATCACTGTGCTCAGCACAGTTCCCTTAGAAATGCTCTGTGAGGTACACATTTTTTTTTAATGTGGAAAAATATACATCACATAAAATTTCTCAATGTAGCCATTTCAAAGTGTGTAATTGGACCGCATGAAGTACATTGACAATGCTGTGCGGCCATCTTCACAGGCTAGTTCCAGGGCTTTTTCATCACCCTGAAAGCAAACCCCATGTCTGTTAAGCAGACGCTCCCCATTTCCCCTCCCCTACAGTTCCCGGCAACCACTAACCTGCTTTTGGCCTCTTTGCATTTGCCTGTTCCCGTTAAATGGATCATGCAACGTGTGGGCTTTTATATCTGGCTTCTTTCCCTCACCATTATGTCCTCAAGGTTCTTCCCCATTGTAGTATACATCAGTGCCTCATTTTTTTTTTTTTTTACTGGAGAGAAATTCACATAATAGAAATGAAATCCTTTTAATATATACAATTTAGTGGCAGTCAGTGCATTTATAGTGATGGTTCCATCACTTGTCTCAAATTCCACAACTCTTCATCACCCCAAAAGAAAACCACATGCCCATTCACCCATCACTTTCTGTTTTCCTCTACCCCAGCCCTGGCAACCACCACTCCATTTTTTGTTTCTTTTGATTTGCCTCTTCTGGACATCTTATCAGTCCTACAATATGTGGCCTTTTGTGTCTAGTGTCTTTCACTGAGCATAATGTTTTCAAGG